>LGRX02000544.1:0-25760 GCA_001247695.2 Cymbomonas tetramitiformis | reverse complement strand
GCCGAAACGCCGTCGAGCATCTCCGGCTTGCCCCCCGCTAGAAGGCAGAGCGCATCGAACCGCTCGCCGTCGCGCTCGTCCATGGCCGTCTGA
This sequence comes from Cymbomonas tetramitiformis, assembly GCA_001247695.2. Classification (NCBI taxonomy): domain Eukaryota; kingdom Viridiplantae; phylum Chlorophyta; class Pyramimonadophyceae; order Pyramimonadales; family Pyramimonadaceae; genus Cymbomonas; species Cymbomonas tetramitiformis. Next base: position 25,667 of record LGRX02000544.1, on the reverse strand, counting down.
AACTGCTCCGCCAGTAGTAAGTCGTTCTCGATGTCACCGAGGGAGAAGCTGTGGAAGCTCCCCCCAACGCCGTGCTTGCCGCCGTTCGGGCAGTCGCGGTGCCAGTGACGCATCTCGTCCTTCTTGCACGCCGAATTCTGGCAGAACGGGATGGAGTCACCGCTGCCCTTGTGAAAAGCAACGCGCTTCCTCACCTGCGACTGCGCCGGTAGGCTATTTAATTTAGAATATAGAAATAGATTGCGCGTTTCGCGCACAAGTAACTTGAAGCCTTGAGCTTCTGGTAACTTAAATATATGTACCATGGTAGTATTCGCGCCAAGTTTCGTGCTCTAGGACGCACGGGAAGCCCTCGGCTGTTTGGCATCTTTGGGTTTGGGTGTCACGTTCGAACCCAAAACCAAAGCATCTGCCTTAGAAATAGATTGCGCGTTTCGCGCACAAGTAACTTGAAGCCTTGAGCTTCTGGTAACTTAAATATATGTATCTTGGCAGTATTCGTGCCAAGTTTCGTGCTCTAGGACGCACGGGAAGCCCTCGGCTGTTTGGCATCTTTGGGTTTGGGTGCCACGTTCGAACCCAAACCCAAAACATCTGCCTTAGAAATAAATTGCGCGTTTCGCGCACAAGTAGCTTGAAGCCTTGAGCTTCAAGTAACTCAAAGATATGTATCTTGGCAGTATTCGTGCCAAGTTTCGTGCTCTAGGACGCACGGGAAGCCCTCGGCTGTTTGGCATCTTTGGGTTTGGGTGTCACGTTCGAACCCAAACCCAAAACATCTGCCTTAGAAATAGATTGCGCGTTTCGGGCACAAGTAACTTGAAGCCTTGAGCTTCTGGTAACTTAAATATATGTACCATGGTAGTATTCGTGCCAAGTTTCGTGCGTTAGGACGCACGGGAAGCCCTCGGCTGTTTGCCATATTTGGGTTTGGGTACGTTCGAACCCAAATCCAAAGGCAAAGGCATAGGACAGTTTCGTAGATTCTGTCCCGATGCCTTTGCAACCTCGCTTGCTAACTCATATTACAATGAATATTCAACATTCAAGCGTTGGATACCCCACGCCAACGGGAAGCGCTCGGCTGATTTGTTATTTGGGTATGCGCACCCAAATGACAAAAAACGCATCCTTGAAACTCGTTAGTTTCAAAGATGCGTGGCCGATGCCTTCGTGCTTATGTGTGTTAATCCATATGAAATATTCCATGGAATAAATGTGAATATCCCGCACAAACGGGAAGCGCTCGGCCGTTTTGTAAAAGTAGGGTGCACCCAAAATACAAAACGCATCTTTGAAACTCGGAAGTTTCAAAGATACTTGCCGGTCGCGTGCAGCGGTAAAAGGCAAGTCAAAGGGTTTAGAATCTAGAAGAAGTACAGGGGCCTTTTTTTCAAGCAGGACACGCCGTGAGTGTCTATTACAACGGCGCCCACCACTATCACAAGCGAGACAAACCTTCTTAAAGCTTTTTGGAGGCTTCCTCATGATGGCACCAGCGGGAACGAGAGCGTTTGACCTGTGTGCACATTATTTGAACACGAGTCGTGAAAAGGACCACCGGTCATAGCCGGATGACATCAAGAAAACTTATTCTAAATTAACGATGAAAACGGGTTATTCTAAGATTAAGAAAACTTATTCTATATTAATTATTTTTCCGACTGCGCCCAGTTTCCCCCCGTCGGGAGGTCACCTGCTGCAAAACGAACACCGGAGCCGCCTCCCCCGATCGCCTTCCCCTTGCCGATCTTGTTCATGTCCGCTCGCGGGGTAAAACCCCGCCCGTTGACCTTGTCCGTGAGGACCTTCAGCTGCCGCTTCACGTCGAGGATGATGGCCGTGAGGTCGGACAGCTGCGAGGTGTCACCGTCAGCGGTCACGGCCGCCGCAGACAGGGTGTACGCGGCAGTGTGCGTACCGGCTGTGACGTGTCGGGCGTAGCCCTCGAGAACCCATTGCTGCATGGTGAGCCGCCCGCTGCTGGTGCGTGAAGAGCCTCGACACCACTGGCGCGTAGAACCCAGGATCCAGCGCCGCGAGGAATAGCTCCTTCACCTCGTCATCGTCGAGGGTGTTGCGCCTCTTGGCGGACCGCAAGGCCGCGTTGAAATCCATGATGGACTCGGACGGGTCGGTGTAGGCCTTGAAACGGACGCCAAGGAGGTCCGATGTCCCCTGAAAGGGTGCACCGGAGTCCAGCAGCCGCCGCGCGAGCTCCAGAAGGGCTCGCTTGCCGTCCAGCGGGTGCAATGTCGCAGAGGCCTCGAGCCAGTCACCCGCCGGAGAGGCGGGACACACGATGAGCTCGAGCGTTGAAAAAAGAAGTTTGTTGGCCTCGGGCCGGACGGCCAACGAAGCGTCCTCCAAGTCGAAAAGAGGTGCAAATAAGGCGTCCTCCGCCTCGAATGCCTCCTGGAGAGCAGGCACCAACTTGGAGAGAAGCACCTGCGCGTTGGACTCCGTTCCCGTGAATCGGTCATGCTTTTCACGGAAACATTTCCGGATCACGTGCTTCGCCACGCTCTCGTCGAAGCGCTCACGGGTGAGCGAGCGAACACCCGTCAAGAAAACAGCCTGGGCGGAGTTCGCAGCCGGAGCACCAGTAGGTGCCGGCGTAGCCGGCGTGACGGAATTGCGGGCAGCAGCGGAGTCGAAAATAGTAGCTAAGGAGCGTCGGCGAGACGCCATACTCGAGGTCAATCTAATCGCAACCATGGTGTAGAAGACTGTAGAGATGAAGCGAGGGAAAGTGGGGCGAGATGCGGAAGGAGGGGCGGCCAAGAGTCGAAATGCGGTCGTCGAGGAATCAAGGGAAAGCTGCGGCGCACAAAGTTCTCCAAACGTGCATGTGGATTGAATAACGCGGCCAAGGAACGTGGTGTTGGATCCGACCAAAAGTTCCAACGTCTACCAACGCGTAGCAGGGAAAAATAAGCGGCCACGTGCACGCGCTCTCCGCAAATCCAATCAACCAATCATGCAACTAGGCCATACCGCTCCGCCGCGCCGGCTCTAGAGGAGGTGAGGAGCCCCTCACTCCATCTCAATCGTCGGTGTTTAGCCTGACATTGCCAAACTTCGCAGTGTCTAAATCAAGAGTGCGTGGGGCCAAACCTGTTGGATATACCCCTAGGACCCGGGATATATTCACTCAGTGATAGGTTTTCTCAGAATGTAATACAGTTGATAGGTTAACCCGTTATATGGGCATAAACAGTTAGGGTTCGGGTTCGGGTGACAGTCATACACACTACTATAGGAAGAGTCACAAAGTAAGCGGTGTGACTATTCCAGCAAGTTATTTTGTCTATCCGATTTTAGACTTCCCAGTTACAGTGTTCACACCCGTGTTTCGCTTATACAGTAGAGAGAGAGAGAGAGAGAGACCTGAGAGAGAGAGAGAGATATCATATCATATATATCTGTCTCTCTATCAGTGGCGGCGGAATCCTCGATGTCGACGTTAACTAGTATCGCGATTCTGCTCGGTGTCGGGGCGATCAATCCAGACAAACGGTTCCGAGGAGGGGACTCGTCAAACAAAGAAATGCGTCGCGGCGTCATTCGCAGCGCGCGGCCAAGCCCATAATCAAAACAACATGTCTCCCGAATAGAAACCAACCGCGCACCCAAATGTGCGCACCACCTGCTCAGCCGGCGGTGTTTAGCCAAGCATGGCCAAACTGAATAGTGGAATAAACGTGGATGGGTCCACGACCTAGCGATATACTACCGGTATATCTCGGAAGTGAATATACAGAATAACTGTGTACACCGGCTTTCGGAAACGATAACTTGATAAGTTGTGTAAAAATTAAGATAACAGAACCTAAAACCTCGCTCGCTCGCTCGGTCAGACTGCACTGTACGGCTACGGCTACGGCTACTGTCAGTCCTACTTTACGGCTACCGCCGTACGGCTACTGTCACTACCTCTGAACGGATTTGAGTCAGGGGGTTAGGGGCCTGCCTGTCAGGGCTGCCTGGCTACCTAAAGACCCGGATCTCGGCAATCTGGTAAGATAGGTATTATTTCATTGTTGAGGCATTAGTGACATGAAATCCTGATATGTCTTGATAAGGTCATTAAGGTGGCAGATTGTTATTGGTAGATAGGAGTAGCGGGTAGATTCGATCGAACCTTGCTGCCCGCTTGCTAATTTGCTGAACAAAAGGGGCTGCAAGCCCTGGGCAAACCAGTTTTATTTTGAATACAATTTGCAAGGACCTGCTGTCCTAATTATCAGTCAATCTTGGCTATATTTTCCTGCCTATAGGATATATATTGTTTAAGGTGCCAATTCCACATAGCACCCCGGTTCAACTGGTTCTCAAAACCATAGTAAATTTGTAAACTGCAGATTCGCCGACCACGGACCTGCCCCGAGATATTTTAAAAGTGATACTTCCACCACAACATCACAACTCTCGGAGTGGTATTGCTCTGCACCTTTGACTATGTCTTGCATGTTGTACCTTTAAAACACATGATGGATTTTCGAGCAAATTTAGGCGTAGCAAATGGTTTGATCGGAATGCCATATTAATATTTGCTGAATTTTGCTTGGCGTGTCATGTCAATTGTGTCGTGAAACCGGCAGATCCTACCGCCAAGTGATATGCAAGTACCCCATAAATAATTCAGAATACCCAACGCGTTTATACGGGTTGAAACCGCATTGTGGATTTTATGAACCACTTTCGCGCACCCCTTTGGTGAGCGGGCCTCGCCAAAGTGGTTCACAAGTCCCGAACTGTCACATCCCATTCAGAATGGATTCGAGAGAGAGAGAGATTCGTCCGGATTCGCCGTCCACAACGACCTCGCGAACTTTCGCGAAATTAAATTATTCGATCATCATAGGATGGTCGTGGTGGCATGCCTTCATCGTGCCACTGAGAAAGTTAATCCAAATCTACCCTAGACAAAACTTAATCCGCTAGATGTCAAAAACGTAATCATGGATAAACCTGAAGCTCGGCTTGAGAGGGAGGTAGGTGGAAGCGATTTCAGTCGTAGAACCCTGAGCAGTTTTCAACTTTTCACTTACTTAAGGGAAGCGTGCGGGATACCTTGATGAGGTGAGTACTCTACGTTCGATCGGTCCGGTGACAAGTATCCCTCGTTGGATCGCATTCTGACTTCTGACATCTGAATCTAACGATTTAAAATTTGCGTGTCGATCGGATGTGACTGTCGTGTGGTGGAAGCGAGGAACAATAGCAACGAGGAAGACCTTAGACTGGATTCTCCGCCTGTATGTGATTGTCGTGTGCCCGCGCCCGTTCGGCTGTCGTGTGTCTCATCTTTCGTGCAGAAAGGTAGTCCCAAATAAGCCAAAATGGTTCTATTTCCCGGGTCACCACTTTTATATTCCCAAATAATTGTATTTCGCGTGTGTTCAAAGCTGGTCTTATAGCCCCCCCTTCCTCCCCCACCAGCCCCCTTCAATTCCCAAAACCTGGGTCTCGGGGGGATCAACATCCGGCCAATGTGGCATGTCGTAGCCCGTGCGTTTGTCTTTTGAGCGACGTAGTTCGGTACCTTCCCTCACGCCTAATGCACAGTGAAGCGAGGGGGGGGCAAGCGAAGTCGTAATCGAACCCAATCGTTCAAGATTCTTGAAAACTCTTGAACATCCATTAAGATCTAGGAAAATCTTGCTATCCGTGTTTCCTCTGCGATGCCAATTAAGTGCAGCATAACACATGTTTGACGCAACGAATTCGTAGGGCTACCTCCGATTCACAATCATATTCAGTCCTAGGAATGAATGGCCGGCACCGCTGAAGATGATAAATCTTGATGACTGTACATTGATGACACACGCACAGGACTGTTATCCCGATATGTCTAAATCTGCACCTGAAGATGAAAGCGTGGGAAATCTCCATCATAACCGTGCATAGATTTCAGAGCTAAGAATGCAGGCTTTGCATGCAACACCACATGAAGCTCCTATACATGGCTTTACTCCCTTTAGAGAGAACCAGTGATAACGATACCATGTAAAGCATCTATCACTGGCAGTGTTACTGAACATGCTGAATGAAATCTTTGATTGCCTGACTGCTGTTGGACAACCAATCTATATCTGCCTACTTACTACCAACATTCAAACATCATCGATATCACCATCCATGAACTGGTTGGTGCCATTTCCAAACCGGTTTGCATTTGGCATCATTCGTGCACCTCGCACAGCTCGACGTACACTGATCACCCTACTCCCAGGTTGGTTGAGGCCACGAAGACGTCTATTGGCTTCCGCTCTGCACAACTTACCAAGCACATTTCATTCAAAAGTTAAGGAGACGGGGTGGAGGGATGGCGTGGCAGCGACTGTGGACGGGTTAACGATGTGCAGAACCCTGGTATCATGTAATTCTTTCCCATCTGGAATCTCAGTGTGACAAAGATGCGTGTTGCAAGCGTTGAAGATGGCGTGGCGAGTTTCGCAGTATGCATGGCTGAAGCACATGTGGTGAGTCCGGTGACGTAGCTTAGGCACACATGGTAGGTCCGAGGGCGTGCATAGCTCATGTGCACGATGCCGTTATACACAAAGATCGTAAAGGTCGCCAATGAAGTATGTGAACACTAGTTGCTGAAAGCGTAGGCCAGTGAGCCCGACTGTGGCGAACGTGGCCGCACGAGGGATGATCCACCTTTTGACTTCAAACGCTGTCGGTGGCCGCGGTGGAAAACTTTGAAGCAAGTGAGGCAGCACCGTCTCCGCGATCAAGGCGCTTCCTGCCCTGGTAGGGTGTATTCCATCGCCCCGTGGCAGGTGCCTCCGGGTATGATGGGGCCCGTATTGAGACCCTATGAACTTGGCAGGGTCCTCATCAAAAGGTGCACGTAGATCGATTGTTGGCACTCGTTCGACCTCCGCAGCCCCCTTCCAGAACAAGTCCAAATTCCCAGCTGCGAGCCTCAGGCCCAAGAAATAAGCAAAGACTGACAAATCGGATCCCGCATTAGCCGACCCTATTCATACCCCCAAGGTATAAAACAGCCTTGAGAGGGGGACCGCAGGCGACTTCCTCCCTACCGCAACTGTTGCAAATGAGGCGACTCCGTCTTGGCGTCTCTTCACCCACGACACAACTCCCAGAGACAGGGCGATCCCGTCCTAGCGACCGTGCTTACTGCTTGCTTTGCTGCTGGAGAAAATCCAACCCCGTCTTCGCGACTATTGCCTGCTACAGGCCTTATCCACACTGGCGGTGCACCCGACTCTTCTTGTCGTGGGAAAGACAGGTGCGATAGGAACTTGACCTGAAGGATGGGCCGAATAACATCCTCGAGTATTACAGGCTTGATATGCGTGTTGGAGTCCCAAACACGCGGGGGAAGCAGGAGCCAGATGTTGCGCTTGTAGCCCAGAGGCATGGCGCGACGGAAGGTCTTGATCAGACTGGAGACGTCCTCCTGCAGATGCTGCGTGAGGACATCCTCGAGGTCCTTGGCGTCGTTTGTACCGAGTAAGAGAAGCACAGCTTGGGGGCGAAAGGCCAGCGCGTTCTCGAAGGCGCGCGTCAGCGTAAAGGAGCAGGCTTCAGCCTCCCTCGAATCCTGCGCGATGCAGGATAGCTTCGTCGGAGTGGGAAGGGAGCCGAGCGAGGTCGGCGGTGATGCAGGCTGTGCCGTTTTGGAACACACTCCCCAACAGCATTCGCGAGGCAAGGGCGAGGAGCGGGCGCGCGCGAGAGAGTTAGAAAATCCGATGTATAGCGAGCACTTGCAGCGAAAACGTGCGATTTTGCCCCGGGGCGAATCGGGAATTCGGACGTGTCTACCACTCCGCCGAGCACAGGGGAAACGGCATAGCATGTTTACCACCTCCCAGGCCGCCGCGTTTCCAGGCGAGCGCACAGTAGCTGGTTTCTGGAGCATCAACGCGAAGTGTCGCTGCATCTGTTCAAGGGGCGACTTCGTATCCATCTAGTATACCGCAATCGAAGGTATTCACCAAGTAGAGTTTTACCCAAGGTTTGGCCGGTATGTGCAGTCAATCACGCCATGATGCATATTTTCGTTGTTTACTGACTGAAATACGAGCTCGAAGTAAATCGGCATCATATAACTTATGAATATGGGTCCTTTTAATTACGAGGGGAAAACACAACAGCTTCCCTTTACTTTATGCACGTTGCAGTCTTAGGCTGGACTGCCCGTCGACGAAGCAAGTGCGGTGCAGGTCGCAGGGGAGTTTGTGGGCCATTCTACTAAGGCAAGCGCTTCTGAAGGAGAAAGAGTTTCAAATAATCGAGAGATACTCCACCTTGCGACAGGCATGCCTCTCGGCGCTCAAATGATTCGGCTGCAAGGCTGTGGTTCCTCCGACAGCAAACATGCCCACCTGAAAGCCCGTATGGCCTTCCTACTCAAGGCATCTCCTTCATCCGACGATTCGCGTAGCACAAAGCTGCCACAATGTTTACTTAAGCATTCTGGTGGAAAATAACACCTCAAACGTGCCGGGCTGAGCTTCAGCCAACATCGTTTTCAGCACTTTGGGATATGAGCCTCGTTCACGATGGTTGCGTCCTTTAACTTCTCTCTTGAGGCTGACGAACGTCTGAGTGCCGTCTCCGTATGTTATGCTATCCCCTACGCAAGCAACCCGGATCTTTGAGTTGGAATTGAAACGACCTGTTGAGGTAAGGTTGTTGACACCCATGAGCAGTGAAACCCCAGTTTGCGACTGCCACATGCAAAGTGCAAAAACTAATAACAGTGTTTTCATTTTCGTCTTTTATTCAGCTTCAGGAGCGCAAGATTCCCTCATATGTTCACGCAATAAAGCTTAGAAGGGCACTTCCAAACCGAACTCATCGCTTGGAAAAATTAAATAATATAAAATTTTGTGTCACATCTAAAACTAAATGACCTTATTTTCAGGCGAGGGGCTAGTTTATTGCCCTTGCGTTGGTAATACCTGGTTACCTGCTACCTGCAGGAGTCCTGCGGTAGGGTGGGGACCTCTCACGAATTAAAAATTATTGATAACACTTTCCATATTTAATACAATTAATTTTTCATTGTAAAGATGCAACCTGTTAAAATTCATAGCGTCGAATTTTGCAACATGACCCCCTATTTTTATTGGCTAGGATCCAAGAAGGGTGAGTTAACATTAATATTTATGACACATCAGTTGAGGACCAATGACTGGTTGCCACGCAGGCAGTCGTTTTAAGCTGTATTAAATGTGGAATGATGATGTGGCAGTGAGGTGGCAAGAAATGCTCGGGTGGGTAGTGACATGACAGTGACATGGCAGTGACATGGCAAGAAATATTGGGGCTAAACAGCACCAATATCATGAATATTGGGGCTGAACAACACCAACGATATCGAGCTAAAAGGCAGTTAAAAATTACATATTACAGACAGGGTTTTGACCAGAATTCAAATTTGGTCAAGGCTACAGAATTCAAATCAAGTCCAGAATTCAAATCTGGTCAAGGCTACAGAATTTGAAATCTACTCAAGGCTACAGAATTCAAAAGTGCAAGAGCACACAGAATTCAAAAAGTGTCCGAAGCCGGAAGTCCGGGTTCAAATGTCCTCGGGGTCAAAGGCGTGGTCAAAGTCGGTCTTGCTAACGGCCTCCCACTCAGCCATGATGGCGGCGGCGGTCTCATGCCGAGGAAGGATGGGGTTGGTGATGTTGATGGTGCAGCCCGTGAAGGTGGAGCCCTGGAAGGATGGGCTTGAAGATGTTGATGGAAGATTAGGCTTCGCCTGAGCCGAGAAGAAATTGGTCAATTTCTGAGGGAGATGGCGGGCAGAGGGTTTTGAAGGGGGAGACAAAGATTCTTGTGCACGGTAGGGGATGAAGTTTTCATGGGGTGGGGCATGGCGAAGGAAGTTTTGCTTGGGGTCAAATTTGTAGTTCGGATCATGCAAGACACGGCACCGTTGACACCAGTAGCCGCGCATGATGGAACATGTGCAAACAGGGTGGTGGTCCAAGATGCGGTTGACATTGGCCATGGTCTTGGGCAAACATGGAGGAGGTGGTGGCAGCTCGGATGGCCGTGATTGGAGATCGGGTTCGGGATAGCGGTTTGGATCATATGAAGGCGGGATAATGCCATAGGCAGGATCGGCACGTACACGGCAAGGCAAGCACCAAAAACCCTTCATGGCATTACAGGTGCAAGGGCTTACTTGTTGAGGTTGGAGAGTGGACATGAAGGCGTTGTGCATGTCCTTCAATTGCTGAAGAGTGTCCATTAGGGATGTTGGCGGGGTACTCGCGGCAAGCCGTGATGGAGGTGGGATAGGGGGCAAAGCCGCAACGTGGTTGTCGCGCTCGATCTCCATGGTGGTCTTGTCACCGGCGAGGTTCTTGTGGATACACGAGGCCATGGCCTTGGCCTCGACGGTCGACTGCCGCTTGTACGCGCGGATGCCGTCGGTGCTAAAGTGGGAGCTCTGGTTCATGATGACGTTCTCGGGCACACCAGCCTCGTACGAGGCGGAGATCATCATGGAGCGGATGCCGTGGTTGTGGTAGATGTCCGAGAGGCCGGCCTTCTTGGAGATCGTTTGCATAATGTGGTTGGCTATGTCGATTTGGAGGGGGGCGTCCTCGTAACCAATGGCCTCCTTGCGCCCACCTTTGCCATCGACCTGGAAGGGAAATGGCTGGAAACCCTAAATGTCTTCGCTATTTGCATGTGGGCTTTAAGGCAAGGACATGATAGTGTATGCAAAGGAATTTTGATATGAAAATTGCATATCCGGTGTGAGGGAGAAGTGTTTAGAGCGCACCGCAAATTTGATCTTCAAAAACAGCGCGTTGCACGTGAAGCCACACTCCTTGCGGAATGCACGCTCCGCGTGCATGTGGGTGACGAAGCAATAGTCGGGGTTCTCCTCGTTGCAATAGATCGGTAAATCGGGCAACGTCCTCTTCAACGACGCAGCCGCCCCACGGTTCTTGATGTCCAACTTTTGGCGATGGAACAAGTAGTGCTCAGGCTCGTCTTTTGTGGCTGTAACGTAAGTAAAGAAACCCCAAAACCCCAAAAACGAAAATGTTAAAAACGCAAAGGTAAAGTGTGAGAACAAGTTAAATGTGACGAGATAAGTATGAAAAGTTAAGGGAAATATGACAAGTGAAGTATGGCACGAAAGGCACACGAATTCAGCAAAGGCACTCACCAGAGATGGGGGAAAAGTGGTCCATGGTCAAACTTCGGAATTCCTTGCCACCACGCTTGAAAGTCTCTGCTGAAATCTGTATAGGCAGCCCTGACTGGGAGTCCCGGTCAGGCCCCTATGACAGATTCCTAGGACCAACACTGGACTACTGACTGATCTGTAGGTTCGTACTGTGACACACGCTGTGTCACAGGTAGGCTAGACACCGAAACCGTCCGAGACCGTTCCGGGTATATCTAGCTTAGGGTTTATTTATCTTGAGAGTTTATCCACACAGTTCGGGAGTTTCTGATATCTAGTGAACTAGGATATTCCAGTAGGTCGTGGGCCCATCCACGCTTTTATTCCACTTGCTGATTTGGCCATGATTGGCTAAACGGCCGCTTGGAGAGGTGGTGCGCGCATGCGCGTTTGGGTGCGACTAGGAATTATGGTATGAGTTGTTTGCGGTAAGCAACTGGGAGTGGCGGCCATGGGGACCGCGCCTCGTTACGGACTAGTCTTAGCAATGTTCGGATCCAGTTTTGCACCGGCACTGGCCCTGCTGGTTACTGTTTTCTGGGCTGGTGTTCGCGACACCTTCGACTTCGACGACATCTTCGAGTGCCCCTTGCCGCTCCGCTCTCTTAGCTCCTCTCCGCTGCTGACCATTACCATTTTTTCCGCTACCACACCCAACCGCGCGACTGCGTACCACCTCCCCTCTGGCTTTTCAGAGTATGGGTATGTTGACCCGAGCGAAGAAGTCCCTGGACAGGGACAGTGACATCGACGCCTCGCTGAGGCTATTAGACGGAGTTCGGAACAGTCCGACGGTGCGTACGCCAACTGTTCCGAACCCCGCTCCGAATTCCAACGAAGATGCGGACGTGGCGACCAGGAAGTACTTGCAGGAGCAGAGCAAGCTGGTTGACGACGTCTACAAAACCCGTCTACACCGCCAATGGGCCAAGGGTGTCCGCGAGGATGTCCTTGGGGACAAGAAGCACCACTTCCGCGGTACGGACGACGCTGGCCTCCTCTCCGAGCTGGTGGTGCAGCTGCGTACGGAGTTTCATTCGGCTGGGCTGGAGCTGGCATCCTTTGACCTCGACGACCCTCTGGCTCGTGTGGTGACCAAGGTCAACGGCTTGCTCTTCGACGTTCTGGCTCTGGTTATCGAGAAGCACAGCAACGCCTACGTCTGGTTGACTGGCACCGACGCCTCGTCTGACCGTGATGGACGGCGGGCCCTGGTGGACATCATCAAGGGCTGTGTACCTGTGGCGCTACGTGAGTCGCACCAGGAGGAGCACGCCGCGTTACGTTATCCCGCAGACACTGACCCGCAGCCCATCTTGGCTCGGGAACAGCGTCTGGTGCGGGATAACAAAGCTACGGACTGGACACCCACCGAGGAGACCAGGAAGCTCTCCATGTACAACAGGCTGGACCCGGTGTTTTACACCGCGGTCAAGGTGCGGTACCCTCTTGCGGCCGATCTTGCGCACGTCTCCTTGGCGTCTCTCCGCTCCCTTGTGGTAGAGATTTACCAGGCTTGGGCGCAGACGGGGGCGGGGAGGGCAGTCTCGGGCAAGAGCGGCATCTCCGCGCAGCTCTCCAGCACCGAGTACGGTGCCCTCCTCGACAAGATCAGCGAGCTCCATGATTTGCTGCGGCAACAGCACGGGACGGGTGCGCCACCGGCGCAGCAGCAGCGGCAGCGGCCACAGCGGCAGCAGCGGCAGCAGCAGCAGCGCGGTACGCAGCGGGGGTTCCGTGTCGGCACGCACCCGTTGCCTCCGGTCGGTTTTGACCGTGACGATCGGAAGGCGAAGCCTTTTTGCGGGAAGTGCAAGAAGGCGGGGAAAGGTGAGCAATACCATTTCTACCGCGACTGTCCGTTGGGCGGGCGTCAGCATCCCCCGCACTCGGCTGCGGCATTCTGCATTCCCATCGACGAGGAGGACGCGGAGGGGGTGCGTGCATTGGCCATGTGTGCCCTGTTCCAGCAGGCGGCGGATGATGGAGCCGAGGCTTTTGCCACTGCGGCATCTACGTACGGGCCGCCTGCGGTACTCTGTGCGGGTGCGGTGGGCGGGATCGACGTGTCCGCCTACGGCTTCACGGTAGAGTCGCAGCAGCCTGCTGACGAGCCCACAGGTGACGACATTCATCAGCGGCTGGACGATCTCGCCGCGGAGGTCCATGCCGCGGCAAACTGCAAGGTGCACTACACCCACGCATCCTTCCCACCACCGGCGGTTCTCGAGCCGCATGCATCGGCTCTGGTGTGCGGCCCCGCGGCAGCGGGGGGCATGCCGGAGGAGCAGGTTCCGGCAGGTGGTGCGGCGGCATCGGCATCCGCCGTGCCGGCCCCTGCTATACCTGTCTCGCAGGAGGAGGATGTGAAGCCCGTGCCGCTTCAATCGGCGCGGGTGACTGCGCCACGACGGACGGTGAGTTCCCTGGTTTCGTTCAGACTGTCAACCACGCCGCCATCGCGCCGGTTGACCTCACCGGCTACGACACCGACGACTACGAGGACTTTGCCGACGGCAGCTTCCGGCTGAAGCCGCGGGGTGCGCCTCCGTCGGCCAATCATGTTTCCGGGCCGCCCGTGGACGAGCAGAGGGCCTACGGTTGTGGGAAGCCGCCCTGGGGCTTTCCTGCCACGGTTGGGCCGTGGGGCATTCCTTTCTTCCTTTCCCTCGTTCTTTGCATCTCGATCATGGGGGTGGCAGCTGTGCCCGATGCTCAGTCGGCTGTGGGATTGCCTTCGCCTGGTGGTGATCTCGATTGGGAGACTCCGTCAATTTTCTCCACGAATGAATTTGTTGAATCCGTGATCCCGGCTCAGGGTTTCTTTGTGGCTGACAATGTGCCACCGCTTGGGCCGCCTGAGCCCCCTGACATCTTTCAGGATCTTGCTCAGGCAGATTTGAGCTTCGACATGGCCTTCTTCTACGGTGTGGCTCTTCATGAGAGAGGTCCTTTCGGGAACCCTCCCTTCGGGTCCGACTTGATTGAGACCACAGCTGGCTACTTTGGTGCTGTCGATTGACTTCTTGCTCACTCTGGATGCACACCAACATGGTGGTGTGCGGAACTCCGGTGACTTCAACAACTTTTATGGTTTATGCTTTTGCTTTTGACATCTACAAGTTACATTCTGGCTTGCTAGCTCGGTGCCTTTCAGTTGTTTAGCGGGTACACAATGCCCGTAGGTTTCTGCACCTGTGCTAGCTAGAGGGGTTTCCAATTTGTGTTTCAGAATTGCACAGTTGGATTAGCAGTTAGGTCTGTCAGCCTGGCTCCTGCCCTAACTTATCTTACATTATCTGACTCTCCTAGACAGTCACCACCCACAGTGCTGGGGTGGTGTGCTGAAATCTGTATAGGCAGCCCTGACTGGGAGTCCCGGTCAGGCCCCTATGACAGATTCCTAGGACCAACACTGGACTACTGACTGATCTGTAGGTTCGTACTGTGACACACGCTGTGTCACAGGTAGGCTAGACACCGAAACCGTCCGAGACCGTTCCGGGTATATCTAGCTTAGGGTTTATTTATCTTGAGAGTTTATCCACACAGTTCGGGAGTTTCTGATATCTAGTGAACTAGGATATTCCAGTAGTCTCGGTCATGGCGGCGAAGCCGCGACGATGGGTGTAGGCGTAAGGGTCATCTTGACGAAGAAAGTCGCAACCGTAGATCTTCTTGAGGTCCTCTTTGGTGGGGGCCTTGTGGGGGTCCTTGTCAGCAACGCACTTCTCGAAGCGCGTGAACATGGCGTCGTACGCCAAAGACCAAAAAGGTTCGTTGTTCCAATCGTCCTTGTGGAACGTAGCATCGGACGCTTGAATACGAACAGTTCGAAGAAAAAAAAATAGTGAACACACACGCAAGTGGGGTTGAAAATATTGAAACCCGCGAATACAGGCATTCAGCGTCGGGTATACAGGCCAAGGGTCGGAATCGGTTTCATTTTTGTAATCGATTATCAACAATCATAATTGTTATATTTGTTGGAATCGTCATGAGAAACCCGAAATATACTAGCTATATGAGGGTGGGGTAAGAGATGGTACGACAGCTGCCATAAGGCAGCAGCTGAAGGACAATGGCTGCGGATAATATTACCAGAGTAAGGGTTGGCGGCTTGCGCCGCCAAGTTATTACGAAGGGAAGATTGTCTGAGAGTCAGGCGCAGGTCGCAGTGTCATCGTCATAACGCGTGACACCGCGACCGCGGCACTGCGATGCTAAAGGTGAGTGCTACGAGGAGTCACTAATACTAGATACTACTATAGGGTACCTAATATTGTACTCTCCATGACACTACCTGACTACGAAGTGGTCACTCGCCTAGGCACTACCAATGTAATGCAACACGAGGGCATACACGACGGTTTGCATGCTAGATATATATTTCTAGGGCACTACCGATTTATGTGCTAATTACATGCCTCTTAAGGCACTACCCTTTAACGTGCTTCTAAGCACTACCTACAAACGAGATCACAACGAGTCATCGAAGAGCAGATTTTGAAGATGTTGATGGAGTTATAATTTCAGGTCCCTCATCACACGCCATGGGGACGTGGAGAAGGGTCATAACTGAAAATAGGCCTTAGCAGATCGCGTCAAGCAAGATGGCTGTAAAATGTCGACGATGCCGATACAAAACGCGTCGAATTTTCTGAAAATTGAAGCCGTTGATGAACAGCGTTTGAGGGGGTTGCTGTTTAGGTTGATGTCGAGGAATTCCAACTTCCAGAGGGGTAGGGAGGAGAGAAGGGTCGACGAACGCGATCCGGCTGTAAATCTGGCCAGAAAATCTGCCAAATGGCTGATTAGTAAAGATTGACAAAGAAGTCAAAGGGGTTGAGGGAAAGATGCCCGGTTGACGGGTTACTACTCCTCAGAAGTCCATTGTCCAGCATAAAAAAAATACGGCTGCCTCTAAAAACCTCGAAGGTGGCAAAATCGACAGTCGTTGGCGAATTGGGTTGGCACTACCGATTTTCAGGATCTGAAGTAGGGGGGCGATCAGAAAACAGGTAGAGAGCGGACAGCGCGGCCGGAATCAGTGCGAACTCGTAGTTGATGCTGCGTGAGAAGCCAGGGATGCGGCTGAAATTTGAGTGCGAAAAGTGGGGTCACAACTCCCACTTAAGGCTAAGAAATTCCGGGGAGACCAAATCCCGAAATAACTGTGACTACTGGGGTCACCACTCCCCAGAAGTCGCTGTAGGAGGTTGCAGCGGCCGAAAAGGGCAAGAGGACGTGTGGAGCCATGCCGGCTGTAAGATGAAGCTAGAAATAGGGGAAGATCTCAAGATTTCGCGAATCAGAATCCGAAAAATACAGGGGAAGCGTAAGCGAGGCCCATAACCTCATGAGAAACCCGAAATATACTAGCTATATGAGGGTGGGGTAAGAGATGGTACGACAGCTGCCATAAGGCAGCAGCTGAAGGACAATGGCTGCGGATAATATTACCAGAGTAAGGGCTGGCGGCTTGCGCCGCCAAGTTATTACGAAGGGAAGATTGTCTGAGAGTCAGGCGCAGGTCGCAGTGTCATCGTCATAACGCGTGACACCGCGACCGCGACACTACGATGCTAAAGGTGAGTGCTACGAGGAGTCACTAATACTAGATACTACTATAGGGTACCTAATATTGTACTCTCCATGAAATCGATTCGATTGCCTAATTGTTTCGCCCTTAACACTGGCGATTTTTGCGGGTTTGAAAGTAATTATCACGATTAATCATAATTGTACGGCTCAAATCCAAATCGATTCGATACCAATAATCGATTAATCGGACAATTACATTGCAAAATCACAAATCGATTCCGACCCTTGATGCAGGCATGAGCGACATGTAATAGTTCATTGGAGGAGGTTGAAGAAAGAAAAAAGAGTGAAGAAAGTTTTAAAAGGTTGAAATGAAACGTACCCCGTTCGCATGATACTCGAGCAGCTTGTGATCGTTCCAATGTCGCATTAGCCCACTCCATAGACTCATCAAGGACGTCCTTTTGATCGGTTGGCCAAGCCGCTCTCCCTTCGTGGAGACACGCCACTCTCGACAGTCATCATCCTGGAAAAAGTTGATAAGCAAACCTGCGGACATGCAAGAGAAAACATAAACACGTGCAAATTCCCGGAATCGCTGAATCGCTCCGTCGACTGAATCGTAAAAGTCCCCGTCGCGCCGGATAGTCGATTTCAGGCACCGTGACTTTTGTCCGTTTGAAAATTGCTTTTTTATGCATACAGAATATGTAATTCACGCATGAAAAAGGCTAAGGACAAACCTCGAAGCCTTTCCGGCGCGAAGTCCTTCGGGAGCTTGTCGGGTGTCATGTTCGCCTTTCCCCGGCAGAAGCCATTGTACCAACGGGTCCATTTGTTCAGAGCTGCCTTAGTTGCTGATGGTGTACATCCCTGTTTGTGCTGAAGAGCCTCGATAGCCGCTTGAATAGCGGGCAAAACAGCTTCGTCCACAGCCTGGTCATGCTGGACCACATCCTCTTCCGCAGGAACTGGAGCATGCTGGCTGAAAGCAACAACAGAAGCGAGAGCAGGGAGAGGGGAAGCGGAAGCTGCGGTCACGCCGGGCACGGTGACGGGGCCAGGCGCAGTCGCGACAGGGACGATAATGCCCATGGGCGCAGAGTCAGGCTTCGTGGAGAGAGACATGGTGATGGAGAGAAATGCGGTGAGCAAAAAAATTCTGAGGGATAAACACCGTCAACAGTGACACAGCCGGAGCAACCTGCGCAAACGAGGGGAAATGAAAAGTGAGGTCAAACCGCCCGGTTCAATGTTAAAGGATCGGATTTGAACTTTTCAAATTCAGAATTTAAATCCTGGCCGTTGAAATTACAATCGAGCGCGATTCGATGGGAGGATGTGACGTTAGCTGACGCGCCGTCATGTTTTTTTGAAATGCGAAGATCTAAGCCGTACGCTGAAGCATCGGCTGCATCCAGCGGGCGCTAACGCGCCCTGCCGGAAAGACAGATCTGAGCCGTACGCTGACGCGTCGGCTCCATCCGCCGGTCGCGCTGACGCGCCCGGCAAAAAAGCCCGAAGGAGGAAACCAATATTTACAGCTAGGGTGACGTGGCAAACGAGCCATTTCCAATATTGAAATGCCATGTTGCCGACGTGGCATGACGTGGCTCTCACATGCTCCCTTGGATTAAACCTCAACTGATGTGTCACAAACATATCACGAAGAGGATATAAATATACCTCTTCGTACTATGTATTAACAAAATCCGAGTCGATTCTATGACTATCACTAGGATTTCCGTCTAGAATTTTTCAAGTACTTCTAGAGCTCTACAGTATGTGGATTATGTCACGCACGGTGTCGGATGCGGATGTTTGTGTGCGGGACGCGCCGACACACAACTCTGATATGATATATGGCTTACACTTAAACATTGAACGCACCAGTTTGATATGTTAGATATGAGCGACACAAATGTTATATGTTAAATACACAAAACACATACATCACCTGTTAAATACGAAACATCGACTCGAATATGCTGAATACGGAACGCCATGAAACAAACACTGTTGTGTTTGGCTTCCCCTCGCCTGGCATCAAACGAAAGAAAACCGAAGTAGGAACTACTGTAGTTGCTTCAATCTCTTCAATTATCATGGATGCCATGTGAATTATCGAGGCGTCGCTACGCATCCGGACTAGGATTCCTACTGCTTTTGATATGACGCATACAACGAGGCTATGCTAAAGAGTTTCTTCGGATGAGTTTCACGTGGTGAAGAAAGTCGAAATGACGCAAATAAATTATGGACCTCCAGAACTTTCAAACCTTTATGAGGTGACTGCGAGAGAGAGCTCGCGCGCGAGAGAGAGAGAGAAGCTTCGCACGGGTCGTTTATTATGGTTGTTACATCTCTGTGAATCCGGCTGTCGGTCATCCTTCCGCAAAGGCACAACTATCGTATATTTGCTCGAAGCTCACTTGTTTTTCTATTTTCACTTTCAGAAACCCAGAATTAAAACGAGTGAGGATAAACTTCGTGATTATTTGCTGGGCAGAGATACGGTACAGTCCTACCAGCGTGTTTACTTTCCTGCACTGAATGCAGGACTGCAAGCGAGAGAGTAATCTTGGCTTAATTTGAGGGTTGGCCAGGAGGTCATGTAGACTGCAATGCCATGTTATGTTCTAACAAGGCACTGCTGCTCGTGACCTCAAAAGTCGCCTTCGTTCGTGACTTTCTGTGGAATATGATTTCACTGCAGTGTCACCTGTCGCAAAAAACTGATCACAGCTGCCCTGCTTGTTTCGGACAGCGCCTCGGCCGAAAACCTACCACTACTACGGAAAATAATTTTGTGAGCATTTGGGCGAAGACCGTCCTTCAGAATAATAGCACAGGACATGGAGAGCGAGAAGCGCACGGGGATGCGCCCTCTTTTCAAAACATAGTGGAACGACGAGCCCGACATCCACACGACATATCTCTGGTCCGCAAAACTCACGTTATCTTTCCGAGTAACTGCCGCGCTGCCCGACTGCCTCCGCTTTCCCCGGTTCGTCTGTTGTCGTTAGTTGAGTTCAATGTGTTCTTTCGCGAGACCAGGATGCCGGGGAACTTACTCGCCCTCTTGTTGCAAACCAAGTCTACTGCATACGACTGCAATCAAAGACGCAGAGATGAACTCGATGTTGATTCCGTTCGAAAGCGTTTGTTTTGTTTCGCTGCAAGGGGATGGGGTGTCCTTCTGGGCGGTGTGCGGATGCTTCAGATTGCCAGGAGTCTACACCACTCGGGAAATAGTTCGCCTAGCTTGGGTCAAGCCGCTTCAGCATATCGATATTCCTTTGGCCCGCGCGTACGCGTCTTCTTCCCTCTCAGTCACTTGTTGCCTTTGCGTGTCCGTTGCGGCGTGCAGAAGGTCCCTGTGATGTCATTCCTTGTGGGCTGCTGGCTGCTGCTTGCGCTCTTTTTTACTCCAGTATTGGCCTGCAGCAATCAAGAATGAAAATTCCCGTGGAACGAGTTACAGCGTGGAGTCAGCAGCAGCCATACGTGTTTCCTGTTGGCGCTACGCCATCATACCCACCGAGGTGAGCACCCTCTGACCTGCGCACAACCCTTTCGCAGAAACTGGAAGTTCATAGCTTCTGCTGCGCAACGTTGAAATGCCTGTTAGCCTAACTCTACCCATTGTCAATCTGCCTAGAAACCGTTTGCAATGGTATGCGAAAGAGACCTTGGGGCGAATCAGAGTGCGCCAACAAAAATACCGAAGCTCTGACTTAATGATTAGAAAACACAAACAAACACCCGAGCGACTGCATTCCTTTTGGCCAGCATTCCTTTTGAGGCTCCAGGATTCTTATGGCACTTAACTTCACGCAATCAACTTGTCCACTTGGCGTGCGGTCAACTGTTTGCCTAAACGGATATGTATGCCTATGAACCACAATAGCACACGTCCGAATCAGTGATGGGAAGCGCCTCGGTGGTCGTTGTTGCCGCAGACAGCTCTCATTCAGAGAGGGGGCTCGCGAACGATCAACTCTTCGTTCACCTGCACAAACTTCCTGGGGCAGCCTGCCGAGCAGCAGAAGTGCTTGTCCGGCAGGAACATCATTTAGCAGAGGCAGTGGAGTGTGTTCGACCACCACTCGCCCATACGCACATCTTCGCCAGCACAGATTCCACTGATGTCATACCATTTCAGCTGCAGAATTTCTCCCCTTGAGACCAGATGTTTTCCACTCCGACAATAACAGCTAATGGAGCCTAATTCTACGCGGTTCTCTACGCCTCCCCAAAGCTCTTTCGGCAAGGCGCCAGTATTTAAGGTTTTCTCAAGGGAACAATGTGCAATTTTGGACAATTTTGGACAATTTTGGAGCTGCTCACCTGCTGCTCACCTGTCAAATACTGGAATATGGTATAACTCATTATGACCACCAGTACAAGATTTTTTTTAATGAACAACCAACGTTGTGAGAAGACAGTGGGCGCCAGTGTTTAGTCTGGACTTTCCCATAACGCTGTTTCCATTATATTATGCAATGACTTAGTATTAAACTTGGATATGCCATCACACAGCCAACCGAAACCGCCTGAAGTGAATCCGATTTTCCGAAGCTTCGAAGCTTGTATGAGGCACATCTTTGGCTGCTGCCTTGACTGCGCTCAGTGCTGTCAGCATACATGGATACCCCATCCCGGACAACTAGAGGTTGACCAGCCAGTAAGGCAAAAGGGCCCATATTGGGACATGTCCCAATATGTGCCCCCACTCGTGTCCCAATATGTGTCCCCACTGTCCCAATATGTGTCCCCAATGTCCCAATATGTGCCTCAACCGTTCCAAACCCGCATGACTCGACGGTTCCACGTGCGAATATTATCTACGTGGCATTAATCTCTCTATTTACAAATCTCTCTATTTTTCTTTGTACATTAATGTGTTCATTTTTTGCCCCCCCCCTGAATTTTTTCCTGTAACTGTTTTTTCAGTAACATATGTTTTAATGCCTTTGAAAACCCGAGCTGTCGAAGATTGCGCCGCCGCCTTCGAATTATCCTGCCTTTCGCATTTTATGTGGGATGAATGCCGATTTTAATACACTCTCTGTAAAAATTAATGCCACGTAGATAATATTCGCACGTGGAACAGCGGTCGAGTCATGGTTTGGAACGACGACGATTGTAGCCCATGTTGGGACCAAAGCTCGATATCGGTTTGGTTTTTCGGTATCGATACAATCCGATATCCGAAAAACGGTATCGATAATCGGCACAATCGATAAATAATCGATTACTTGGACATTTATATGTAATTTGTTATAAATTAAATATGGAACACCAAAACCTGCACAATCGATAGTTAGACACCGCAATCCGACAATCGGCGATAAATACGATATATCGCGGATAGTATCGGCGGTTATCGGAAATATCGATATAGACGAGCCTTGGTTGGGACAGTGGGGACACATATCGGGACCGCAGTGGGGACACATATTGGCACAGTTGGGTCAGTGCGGGCACATATTGGGACAATGGGGACACATATTGGGACATGTCCCACGATGTGTCAAAGTGTCCCAAGATATGTGCCCGACACAAATCATATTAGGACATGCGGTCCCAATATCGATGGGCCCTTTTGCGCCAATGGTAAGTCGTGAGCGGCTCATGCCTAAGGAATTATCTTGTACAACGACCTCCCCCGGACCATTGAAAGCACTTGAGGTTTCAGCATCCCTTGTGCAACAACCGAACCCTACAAATGCGTGAGTGCGAGCCGCGCTGCAGGCCTGAGACAAGCAAAGAAGAACGCGTAGATCGAACAAGTATGAAACGAGAAGCCGCAAAGAACCCGCCATGAGGTCGGGCCGTGCGAGCACACAAGGACGAACACGATATCTCCGCAGACATTGAGTACATGGCGGATAGCAACAGAAGACAAGCCCCAAACCCAAATCCCAGCCAAGAGAAATCCGTTCCCATTTCATGTGAACCGCACATAATGCGATTAAAAGTTGTTGAACGAATCAACCTGCACCTAACACAGAACCCTGACACAGTCACACAGAACACTAGAACACTAGAACACTAGAACGCGAACGTCTCTGTGAAACGTCTTCTCACTTCTGTCATGTCACGCGAGCGCAGAACGAACGCGAACGCAGCGCAATGACATGATATGCGCTAGTAGACGAGGTGTAGACCAATCGAGCCGCTGGCGGATTTTTCGCCCGCTTGCGGATGGCCACACGATTTCCGCCTCGTCCTCGGTTGGCGGCCTCGTCGAAAATCTCCCGCCCCTCCAGCGGATATAATTATCTTGGCAGTTCGCGGGTGCGGAAGAAAAGCACCGCCCCGCTACAGTATGGCATAGGCTATCGCCGGGCTCAAAACCCCAACTTGCATCCTTGCGGAGGAAAGCGATTCAGTCAAATCGCGATGACGAATTGACGAATGACGATGATGATGATCGTTCGCGATGATGAATCCGAATTTATTAATTGACTGCGCCGCGGCAGCACACTGTGACACTCATCAATATTCCCGAAATTCTGTGAAATGAATTCGGACGGTCGGGGTGTCACGTGAGACAAAAACCTGAACGTCACGTCATCGTCATAGAGTTATCCTAATAGCAAATACGAAATAGGTCATTTCTATTCTAAAATGAGGCTTGCTATAAACCAATCCGAATGGAATGACTAGCGTACAGTACGGTACGGTAGGTGTCCGTCTCCCTCTCCTCCGCCTCGTACACTGAACACTCGCTGGTCGGCTAGGATTGTGCGAGTGTTCCAGAAGAGAGAGCGTGAAATAAGAACCGATACGCTGAGCTATAGCCTGTAATTCATATGGCATGCTCGGCGGTGACATGTTAAACCAAACGGTATCCTCAGCTATATTCATACGAGCTTGTTACCGCCAAGAATCTGTGATCGTTGCATATGGATCGCCTCAAGCACGTCTCCGTGACACAGGGAATCAGCGTTTCTTCACAAACTCGGGCTTTTGGATATTTAAATGACGCTCTTGGGGTAAAAAAAATCAACTCGAAAACGTCGAAGTCACGTGTCTGTCGATACATATTGACTGATAATTATTTCAGCGCCCGTTCGCTTGTCCTATTTATCCTACTATGGTTGTGTCGGAAAGGAAGTTCCGCCGATATCACGCCCCCTATTCACGGAGGTGGCGCCTCTTTTCCTTATCGGTTGTATTCGAGCGCCATATATGCGTATCAGAGCATCGATCCTAACGCACACATAACGTACATGTCTCTTGGCTCTGGACGAGGAGTGTGCCGTGTTAAGGTCACGGGGACGCAAAACACCTGCCACTGGGATGACGTCACGGAGCCCGCTGTGCTAGATTTCGCCGGTTCGGACGCCGTTTTAAAGGAAGACGAATACGTGGAGTACCCTGACCTCCAGATGTATCCTACTGTAGCAGGCCTGGACTGCCCCTTTCCAACCCGCACAGTGACCCAGTATATGGCTTTGTATTTCGACCTGGACCAGTCGACATAGTAGGCTTTCCTTAGTTGGGTTCGCATCTAAAGTTCCTGATCTTCCTCCCATCTTTCACGTCCATGTTTGCTTCCCTATCTACTTGGGAGTGGTTTGTCAGCGTTCACTGTCCGATGTCGTGGTGAGGATGCTTGTAAGTGGCTGGCGTCTGCGTTCACAACTCACAGTTAGATTTTGCCTTGACCTCGCAGGGGCCGTCGTCGCCATCTACAATCTGGGGTAAGTTCCAAACTCAATAAGTCCCCTGTTGTCTTTATGGGTCGAATCATCCAATTGAACTATCACGTCCAAACGCAGCCAGATAGGCCCACTTGTATCCGCGGAGGCAGTCATCTCCGCCTTTTCGCCCTGTTGAAGCTTGACTCACCTGTTTCTCCTTTACTTTGCGATGAGAAGGCTTTGAAATCTAACTTCGTTCTTCGCATACAAGGCCACTGTGAATGGCTAAGACCGCAATATCGAATTGCCGCTCCTAGTCAAACGATTCACACATCGGCGCTCATTTTGTTCGGCCTGAGCTTACCCCCGACCGCACAGGGATGCCGCCGAAGCCAAGCTTGTCCTCGAGCCCTCCACGCTATCGAGAATATTCCGCGGAGCAATCTACAAGTACAGTACCATCGCGCCCTCTTTGCCCCTCTGTTCTGTCATCCTTGAGAACTTCCCACCAAACCACACTCGCTCAGCCGCTTGGAGACCACTCAGTGGGCTCCGGCTCTCCGGTGCGTCTTGCTGAGCGCTCACTCGGGTTTGTGGGCGGACAGCTGGCGTGATCCGGAAATCTTACTGCTTAACCCAGGCCTGGCGGAGGTATTGCCCAATGCGACCATCATCGTTAGCGTCCGGCAGGATCAGTCCGGAACGACAGAGATTTGGAAAAGTTCACTGGCCACCTTCGAGGACCAGTTCGCTATGCAGGTGAGAGTGATTCGCAGGGCGCTATCAACTGCTTGTGGGTTCAAGTGGGATTTCGCCTTCGGATACAGGCTTGAGAAATTAGTACGGCCGTCGTTTTGCAAAGGTGTTGCAGCCCTGTAGGGAGGCCCTTTCCGGCGAGGATGAAACGAATCAGCTCATCGGCACGTGAAGGACGGTGGAGCGCTCTCGTAACCGTCGATAGGCTCGTTCAGGCTGAGAGGCGCCGTGAAGGACGGTGGAGCGCTCTCGTAACCGTCGATAGGCTCGTTCAGGCTGAGAGGCGCCGTGAAGGACGCTCCAAGGTGTTTTAATTATCCTGGCAGCTATCGAACGATTCTGATGCGCTTTGACCATCTCTGGCAGCGTGCCAGGCTGTGAGGCGCTCTGCCAAGCTTTCGTGGTCAATGGAAGAGATAAAGAGGCTGTTAGGCCCTCCGTCATGACCTGAGGAGAAATGAGGCGCTCTGTCATGACCTGAGGAGAAATGAGGCGCTCTGCCATGC
>LGRX02000543.1:0-148713 GCA_001247695.2 Cymbomonas tetramitiformis | reverse complement strand
GACTATATATATATATGTATTAGTTGCCAAAGGCTCAAGACCTCAAAAGCCTTGTGCACGAAGCCGCCAATTTATTTATTTGGCAGATTTATTGGGGTTGTTTTCGAGTGTACCCAAACCCAATACATGCCAAACTGAAAAATACGTCCCGTGCGGTATAGCGCGCGAAACTGTGCACAAATATTTACAATATATATATATTTCAGTTCTCAGAAGCTCAAGGCCTGAGATAACTTGTTGGCAAAACCGTCAAGTTATTTATTTGGCAGATCTATTGGGCTTGGGTTCGAATGTTTCCAAACCCAATACATGCTAAACAGCAAACGTCTTCCCGTGCGTATTAGCGCACGTAACTGCGTAGAAATGTTGCCAAGATATTTATCTTTGATACATTCGCATCACATCATATGGCAAGCCATACTCAACGGCTTGCCATATGATCTTGAGATTGCACTGATATTGCTATGAACAATACCACTGCCAAGTTTCGTGAGATGATTCTCACGAAAACCCCTATTATGCAAAGCCGCAAGTGGTTGAAACCATCTCACACCGCACCAACTTAGCTTGCAGTCGCGACTGAATGCTAAGCTGATGCGGTTGTGGATGGGGCCAATCGATAGCTCAACCGAAAGGTATTCACCTAACGAATACAAACGCTTTAGAATCGAATGGTGGGAAAAAATATGCTCCATGCAATACATTGTTTAGAAGAAGGGGGTGTGCCAGACGCAAAATATTGCACGCGCTGAACCGCTTGTACCTCATCCGCAGTACCTAGTGATAATTCATAGTACAGACGATAGATGGCATATGACATCAAATCTATTCCCGAAATACAGGACTTCATTTATATTCCCCATTTAGCCATTTTATATTCCCGATTGATTATGCTACCATTCCGAGTGATGTAATGTACGCGGTACCATACAGTACCGTCGCGTGGCTGCAAAGGCGATAGATGGCATGTGACATTTACTGCATTCCCGAAAAACATAACATAATTTCTATTCCCCATTTTGCCTTTTTATATTCCCGGGAAAATACTATGCCAATGTTGAATAAATGCTGTGTACTTCGCGGAATGGAGCAATCTTGACGGCATATTGCAGGTATGGTATGTAGCTAATGTTTCTTCTCGCTCGCTTGCGAATGGGAGGCCTCTAGGACCCTCTAAAAACCATGGCTGATAGGGTACTTTCGCAGGTTGACGTGGACGCGAATGTTGATTAAAGTATAGTACACGTAATGGAGCAAACTTGACGGCGTATTGGAGGTATCGTAGTATCTAGCGAGTATTTCATGTTGCCCGCTTGCGAATGGGAGGCCTCTAGGGCTTTTGAAAAAGCATGGCTGATAGGGTGCTTGGGCAGATTGCAGCATGCTAAGCACTTGGGAGATTGTGGATTACATCTCCTATAGTTGGCCAAATCGAGCAAACTCGACGCTATATTGGAGGTATAGCATCTAGCTATTATTTCTCGTTGCCCGCTTGCGAATGGGAGGCCTCTAGGGCCCTTGAAAAAGCTTGGCTAATAGGGTATGCCGGCAGATTGTAGCATCCCCACCCCAAGCGAGAATGAGCACCCCAAGCTCCAAAGTTGATGAAATCATGCCAACTCAACGGAAAATAATAGGTATAGGTCTCCACTATCTTATTTTCTATGTGAAGTAGTCGTGAAGCTCATATATATATATATATATCCATGGCTAAGGATTGATGGGCAGGGTAGTTTGGTGATGAGGAGCATCCCCTTGCGGAGTGAAATTAAGCAACCCGGACTGAAATCTTAAGCATTCCGAGCTAACTCGGAGGCACAGAATACATATAGTAATAGGTATGGTATAGGTATTCGTTAATTATAGGTATTCGTTAATGTATTTGAACTTAATACACATGGTTGTTTATAACTTGTCAACCCCTTTGAAGTGTCGGCTTTTGCCACGCGACAACGCACTAAAATAGGCAGATTATATCACTTATCGAAACGCCCAAAAGTAGCCGTATCCATCACACAACTTATTAGCGTGGGTAGCGGCGGGTTATACCCATCACAACATAACCGCTTTTGAAAGCATTATCCGTTCACGTTCATACCTTGGTCATGCATTGGTCCCGCGTTTAATAGATGAACCTAACATTTCAATATATGATGCGTAAGAATCGGAGCGATACACCATATCCGATCGCCGTTTTTTGTCATTTAGATATTGCCCGGAAATGATGGGTTTCATATGAACGAGCATACCTTTCGGAATAGTTACCCGTTCATACCTTGGTCGTTTATGTAGGTGGTTTCAATCAAATCTCGGGGATAGGGTGAAACGCGCCGCTCGCAAGCTCACCACCTCAGACTTAGGCGCGCTCGGCGGCTCACCACCTACACGGGTGGCGGTGCGTTTAGCCACGACGACCATGCCGTTTACGCCTTTAGATAGCGAAGAACGGAAGCACAAGGACTCGGTTCATATAGTTTAGGAGTAGTAGGGCCTATATGTGAGTCACCCTTACCAGGAGGGTTGTCAGCCACATCCGGGTTGGGCAAGTTGGAATAGGGTCAACAGACTGGTTTATTTGTACATACAAATGGTAGTAATGGTCGAGTCATGAAAATTAATGAAGTTTTCTATCATGCATCCGAGAAATCATCCTCTTTTTCCTCACAGCCCAGCGAGGGGAAACGGTGAAATATACGGCAGAAAATGATAAACCGTACACTACGCGTGCAATGGATTTTTTTGGTAAAATGCTAGTCACAGTTTGAATTTTCGATTTTTTGTGGCATTCCTATTTTTCCTATAGGCCAGTATCACAACATGCACATGCCTAGTATTCGACACATATCGTCAACAATAATTCCTCAAAAGCCATGTTGGCATCAGATACGCTGCTCCGGCTGCAGGAGATCCCTAGCTGCGGTGCATGCTCCACCAAGGTCTCCCCTACTCGCTCGGACACCCCAAAAATGTGCCATATGATGGGAAAATAAGCAAACACAGACACCTGCCGTACACACACACATGGAGTCGCAAGGATAAGCATACACACATGCATAGCACAAAATATAGCGCCCGATCGAATGACCCTATAATATCAGAATCCCACATGAAATTACCTATGTGGAATTAAAACTATACACTGCGGATTTTCTTGGTCACTTCTGTGGACGAGGCATCGCATGCCTCTCCCGTTGAATCATATATGTGCCTTACGAACCATGCGCGTGCCCTGTGTCCGTCACGCAGATATTCATATGTACAAGCTCAAACCGCAGGGCCTGCACCACATTTAGCTTGAGGCACGGGAAAACAAGTTGGTGCTTGCTAAATGGAATACCGGTACGCCGTGTTAATCACTTGGCTCTTCTCAACATATACAATAAATACATACCAACGTTCCCGTATGTTTGGCCAAATGTATATTATACAAATTTCTCATGCATTATGTCCTACGGTACAATACTGTACTCCACCAGCAGGCCTCATTCTGGAAGATGTATGCGTGAGAACAAAATTAGGAACCTGCGCTCTCCAGGTACTGCCCACACAAATCCTAGTTCCGCATTGCCAGTGAGCATGCCACCTTTTCCATCCAGATGCAATAGCTCACCTTCCACCCACTGTGCATCCTGAAGGAATCAGATCCAGCATCATATTACAAGCCAAACAAAGACTACATACTGTACGAAAACCAATAACCCAGTTAGCATAAGATGTAAAAGAAAAACTCACCTTAAATCCCTCTTGTGCTATCCGCCCTTCACCTTTATAACATGAGAGAACACCAAGCTCTTCTGGGTAAACCCTGCATGTGGTCACGGACACCAAGATAAGCTAACAGGCTTTCCGTATGCACCACAAGGCAACAGCATCTTCATAGAAGGTAGGGCAAAGTAAAAAGCCGCATACCCGTGATGATCTATCCGATGTTCTCGGCCCACACGAGCTCTAAACGAGGCCATGCCGGAAGGCACATTAGCATCACCACTAAGCTTAAAAGCTGTTATGCACTCGTCCGTGGCACTCTCGGCTCCCCACACGCCACGCTTGAGCTGGAGGAGTTCAGGTCCGTGTGGTCCAAAGGCCCCAACTGTTCACCCAAGCAACACGTCTTCAAAAGCGATGACATGGCAGGCATGAGTTTCTCCTCATCGACCCCGCGTTCCTTCCTTGAGACCACAAAAACTAACGTCGGCTTTCAAACCTTATACCATTATGTGCAAGGTCCAATGCACGATCTTACCGAGCACTGCTCAGTTCTCCGGATAGAGCGAGGAAGAGGTGTCAACAAGGAAGCTTTTGTGAGTTTGTCAGCGGGCTCACCATAAAGACCGCTAAAGACATCGGCACTAGGAGGAGATGTGTAAATTCGCTGAAACCTCGCTGAACTAGGGAGCGGTCGAAGCACGGAGCCAGGATCATCAGCCTGAAGACAAACAAGAGAACTTTCTCAACGGCGATGGTACGACGGTGGTTTTCTTCCGGAATATAACAACTTAGCAAACAGGAACCACACACTGTATGCAGTGTTTTCAGTCGATGCACTGTCAAGGAGGAGCGCATAGCATGCACTCACGCAGCTTCTAACACACGGCTTTACACAAAAATATATAATATTGTGCACTGCAGGACATAGGGCTTGGAAGTGCGTTTACACAGCATCGTTGAAAAGGAAAAAAAGAGGTGGCGGGAAGCCTCGGAGCACGTCTCAGAAACAGAAACGGGTCACGTCCCAAAACAGAACTGCGTGACGAGAGCTATGCGGAACCAGCGAAGAAAAGAGTTGGCAACACAAGCACGGAACTGGTATCTGTCGAATAATAGAAACAATTCGCGGTGGTGGGACTCAAAAGGACGAAGCCGAAGACATAAAAAACACAAAGCAACTACATATAAAAGCAAAAGGTCGAGATCCAACAAAACTCACCGGTAGTGCGACAAGTGCGCCCTTATCCATCTCTCGCTCCTCGAGCATTGCTTCTGCGGCTTCCTTGACTGCTTT
The DNA here is from genome assembly GCA_001247695.2 of Cymbomonas tetramitiformis. NCBI lineage: Eukaryota > Viridiplantae > Chlorophyta > Pyramimonadophyceae > Pyramimonadales > Pyramimonadaceae > Cymbomonas > Cymbomonas tetramitiformis. The sequence continues at coordinate 143,711 of LGRX02000543.1, read as the reverse complement.
CAGCGCACTCATTGGCTTCAAACGAGCTTCAAGTTTGGCCACCTGTAAGAAAAGCGGTTCGCGTGAGATGAGCAACGAGAAAACACATACGACAACCGTTACACACTCGCGACACTTGTGAGTTGCGCCTCGAGATCCGACCACTAGCCAAGTGAACGAGAGGGAGAAGATAGTACGCAGGCGCAGCGGACTATCTCCACCACACTCTACCTGCACCTCCCCGACTACAAAAGAACAAATGAAACTGCCGCCCGGTGGGTGTGCCATGAACTCGGGGCTTGAACATACCGCTCGTGTGGGGTATGCGCAGAAGTAAGAACAGTGCGAAGGCTTTCGAGTTCATTACACAGCAAACAACGAGCGAGGTCTGCACGCACGCGATATGCACAGAGGCCACCTCGAAAGCACGCGACATTTCTTCCGGGTTTGATCTTCAGAGCAGCGGGAACGAGGAGGAGCCAACACCTCTTGTGCCACTCGGCGCCACTTAGCCTCGGCGTCGACGCGTGCCTCGGAAAGGTCTTCTGCAGTCAATTCGGATACCACTTGCTGCAACCATAACCAACGGACCCGACAAAGATACGATTTAGGCTTTTTCAAAAAACAAATTGACCAGCAAGCGAAACATACTGTATCGCCCGAATTTCGAGCAGGCTGTACCTCGAGGGCCGCAAGTTGTTCCTCGTCATTCGGTGAAAAATGTTCCTCCTCTTCCACTTCCTCCAGCTTCGCTTGCTTCTCCTCCTCAGTTTCCTCGCGCTCGAAGACGAAAGAGTGACGACCCTCCCACTGGAGTGAGGCAGGCCTCCGAATCACTTGCTCTATCTCCATAAGAACCGATCCCTCTATAGGAAGCAACTCGTCATGGTCGTGGATGATCCCCTCCCTTATCAAATAGTCGTACCGAGGCGTATCCCTGAAAAGGTCACACGGAAGTAAGATTTCTGCGCGAACAATGTAGGGCGACAGACAACTTGAAGAACGCTGCTCTGAGTGAATACCAGTCGGAAGGTTTTGAGAACCAGGTTTTCAGTTTCTAACTGTGAAGACGCGTTATCCGTTTCCAAAAGACACGTACCGCGTGCCCTCAATTTCTTCAGTGAGGAGTCCATGAGGTTGTTCCTGCAGGGCCCCAACAATCGATATACTGGAGTCCTCGTCTTCACCGTACAAGTTCCAAGTTGAAGTCGAGGTTAGCACTTGCTGCAAGGCCACTGGTTGATGCCTGAAGCCCTCGTCGTCCTGCCGAACAAAGAGTTCCAACACTGGTTGTCCCGATGCGGCCCATATTTCGTTACCTTCCTGCGACGTCCCCACTTCCTGCGCAGAACACTCCACACCGACGTTCAGTCGTTGTCCCTGACGGTAGTACACCCCACCTTGCTCCAATGCTCCGAAGGCCGACGCACCTGAAGATCCGCCAGTGTTCTAGCTGTATACGCGCGGCCCACGTATCGACCCTGCTCTGCTCGTACGTTCACTATATGGCCGTACACATCCTCCTCCGAGGGCAGCTCCCCGTTCCCAGAGTGTTGACCCAACCACCAGCCTACCATTCCAGCTCCGCCTTGGTCACGAAGCATCGCTGCTTCTTGATACCTGCAGAAAATAACAGTAGTCGCAAGAGAGTTTGGTGACGACGGTAAAGCGCAGAATGCCGCCCAGAAGGAGCAAGAAGAGCAAGAAAGACGCTCCAAGAGCATTTCGACTCATCGGCATAAACCGTTCAAGTCATCAGAGCGCGGAGAGAGTCGAACTACTGATATGTGGAACAACATACATACAACAACATGAGACGTGTAACCCACAGAATACAGTTCGCAGTATTATCCCTCGGAAAACTAGGGAGCTGTGAGTCCAGGAATAAGCACCACAGTGAAATATTAAGAACAAAATATGCATGGGTTGCAGAACTGTAGCGAGCGGTTTTTTTTTTAACTTATTCGCCCTGTGCACCATCACGCGATGCAACAAAACTATGCGGATTGTCACCACAGCACCTACCTATATATATGTCCCCTTAGGCATTGCGTTCTACTCACGGCGGTATAATCGCGCTGGCAAGCATACAGCCTTTCGCACGCTAGCGCCCGGAAAGACTGGTAGGTCCACAGACAGTCAACTTCGCTCTCCGGACAGCTCAGGCGAAGGCCTGGGTTGCAAAACGAGGACACGGATGTAGAGAGCTGAGCAGCGCTTTCGTCACCTTTCTGTAGCAAGGGCTTCTTTCAGGGCATCTAATACAACAGCAACAGTGTCCTCATTTTTACACTTCGTAAGGGCTTTCTTCAACACAACCGCCTCATCGTAGTCCTCACTAGCTATGGCTTCCTGAAGCTGAACCTGGTGGTTACAAAAAATTATGGTCAAGAGTCTAAAAAGTAAATTCAACCGAAGCAGGCTGCACAGAGGACATGGAAAGTCAAAGACGACCCAACGTGAACACAACCGCGTCAATATACTCGCACCTCCAGGGCCTCCATGTATTTTTCTCGCTCCTGAGTTTCCTCGAAAATTTCTTCCCACTCGGACCAGTTTTGGTCTTGGGAGTTTTTATAATGTTCATCTTGGAAAATATTTCCGCCGGCGACTTCCTTTAACCTTCGCGCAAGGCTGGACGATGCGTGAAAAACTGAGGTCAAAGGGTCTGCGTGCCAACGGTTTCCCGCTTCAGGCTCGTGTGCACTGCAGCGAACAACATTCTTTGATTCAAAGTTTCGACAGGGAGCGGCTGAAATATTGCGCTTCCTGTCGCGTCCACACTGCCGCAACGCTTGGCGGTCCCTGCGGACACTAGAGTCGACTGCACGTCGTTCGGAAATGCAACACCCACTGGGCACTGGCGTGCACGATCGCATCTCAAAGCCTGTACTAAAATCAGCACTGAAATTAGGTCCCGTATGGAATGCTAACTGTGTCGTTATAAAGCTCTTCAATCCTATCCTTTTCGCTGAGCACGAAACGGAAACCCTTCCTTCCAGTGAGAAACAACACGAAGCAACGTTCGTCAGCTCTCGTTTTCAGCATCATCAGCATCCATCCTGAGGACTCCCGGACGCCGTGATGACACAGTGACAGTCTGCAGTGTCATCTATACGGTATAGATATGTTTATTGAGTAGTACATGAGTAGTCGTCCCGATGAGTTGCATGCACAGCCGCACGTGCAATGCGCTTCGTCCAAGCTGTCGCTGGCGTCATAGATGTCGATGACCAAGCTGGGAAGGGGTATGTAAAGGAACGATCACGATTCGTCTGTGGGATGTTGCTGCCATGCGATCGTTCGCATGTGCTGAGCTGCTCATTGACATCGACGATTTGGCATGCTGATACTCGATACTTATTTCATTATTCCGTTACTCATGATCGTCATGTGTCACAGAGTATCATTTCCACCGAAAAGGATTAGCTTTAGGCTAAGCAGATCCGTCCGCGTGTTCACAACAAACAATCGTTGGGTGGGTGTCACACTCTCATCTGCGAGACCGTTTTGCAAATTGAAATACGTGTGCGTCACAAACATGAAAGGAACATTAAATTATTTGACAGATCGAAGTTGGATAGTGCTGGGACAAATGAAAATGTACAATACAAACCGTATAAATGTGGAATCTAACTACTTGACTATATATCTGTTTATATTCATAGATCTCCTAGGGTTCCAATGAGAATTATGAACGGGCAGTCGCAGTCGCATCGCAGTCGCAACGTTTCGAGATTTTCTCCTTTTGTTTTTGAAAATTCACGCGGCTCATAAGATACATAAGGAGCAACATCATCATCATCAGCTGAGCTTAGCAACCATAACCACCAATGAAACGAATCTCAATCTCAAATCTGCGATCCATGATACTCCGTTTGACAGTTATGAGCTCAGGTGTTATTATTAGATACTATTGAAAGATGAGAGATACGAATGATACGCTCGCGCTCATCCCGAAAGCGCGTACTGTACTCATCTGATGATATGCGTCTTCGAATCGGCGTGTTTGTGCTTTGCTGCCCCCTGCCTGCCCCTCTTGCCTCTATGGTCTATTACTATGATATTTTTTTCACGTTCCTCACTTCTCCCGGCTCCCGGGGTCCGGTTGTGCCGGACACAATACGAATAGTGGGGGGATGGCTTATTCTTTCGTTGGGGAAATTGTAAGCGGATAGCCCGCGACGGCAACAATTTTTATTCCTATTTGGCCCGGTAATAATAATAATAAAACATTTACGCTAGCAGAAGGGACAAAGTCCTGAGAGTGCGGTAACCCTGCAAAGCAGGCTAGTGAAAACACTAGGGGCTACTCCCTCTACTATAGCGCGCCCACAAAGGGGCTCAACCCACTTTTCAGCAGGGTGACATCTAGAGAAAAGGCTAGGTGCTAAGCAAAAAACTCTAGAAGATGGAGAAGCAGCCATGGCCGGGTGAGTGGAGGGGTGGCTGAAACTAGGCGGTGGGGAGGGAAGTCGAAGAATTAAGGGGGTATTTGGAGACGATGAGGAAGGAGGTCAGGGTGGGCGGAGGAGAGGGGGGGGTGGTGGGGGAGGGGAGAGGGGGGGAGGGCCCCTCCCCTATAGGACAGAGAGCCATCTTTAATTGCAAGACTTTTGAAAATTATTGCAGGAGGGTTTGAAGAAAATCATTTGTTTTTTGCACAGCTTCTGTTTCAGTCATGGTCTCATCGCCCAGGATGTCAACTGTATGCGGGTCAGTGTTCAAGGTGGTGGGGGTGTTTAACAGAAACAAGTCTCGCCTATTTCTGGTGTGTTGCCTACAGATTCTTGAAAGTTTTTTAAGGAGAGTTTTAATCTTGCCACGGGGAACACCTATCGTGTTGAGGACAGTACCGAAAAGAGGAGGGAGGTACCCCATGAGTGTAAGTGCTTTGGGCCATTTCACGGTGCTAATGAAGGGCTTAGAAGCTGCATTGGTGATTGTCGTATCATGGTGACCGCCATAATAATGCTCAGCACCATTCTGATGATAGGGGGGGTCTTGAGTGGGCCATGGGCACAACGAAGAAGGGAGTACGTTGTCCCTTTCGTTCAGAACTTCATTCCAAATATCAGGGCTAACTCCGGTGTATTCTAGTCTCCTCTCCGTGACTCTGGACTTAGGAAGGACATTGAGGAACCATCTAGCAATCTTTTTCTGTGTAGGCCTCCAGTCAAAGGCTGGTTGAGTATCGCTGGGTGCACTGTCTATAGCTATGATAACGACATCCGAAAAATCATCCTTATAGCATCCGCCACCTGGGAGAACGTAGGGGTCATCACCCGTCCAATAACCATGTGGGATAAATGGAATAGTGTTATGCGGGAATCTGAAAACGAGTTTAAAACCTTTATCAAACCATCTTTTTTGGTTTTTGGGAGACAGTGGAAGAATCCATGTTCCTGAAAATCCGGGTACAGTGTTGGCCGCTTTATGTCCCATTTCCAAGGTAGTCATAACCGCCGAAGATTTGCCCTTATCCTTTCCATCAAAGGGGGGATTTCCGTAGACTATTCTGCCAATGCCTGTTAACGGGTCCACGTAGGCATCCCAAGCGAGGCCATCAAAACCGATTTTCCCATGATAACAGAAGGGCTTGAGGGCTTTTTTCATTCTAGTGGTGGGTATGCATCTTCTCGAGTAAATTCTAGGGTGGGCATTTAGTGGGTTGGAGAAAAGTTCACAGCCGTTTTTGTCAAGGTTTCTGTCATCCACCAAAATATCTAAGAGGCTTCTTCTTATTGCATAGCAGTTTTTAGGGTCTCCCGATTCAAACTTACATGCATTGAGGGCTTCATGGATATCGTGTGCCCTATTCGAGTACTCCGCAAGTGAGCATGGGACTGCTTTGTTGGAAAGGCGGTGCCAAGCCAAAAGTTTCCAAAACTCTTTCTTTTGGACATATTGGAGTTCGGGATATTTAATTGTTCCCGTAACATGATCCACTTCAGGCTTTGCGGTCACAGCAATGGTATTCTTTTTTGAACTTGATGGACGGTACATGCTAGCTTCCGGGAGAGCGTGTAAGTATAATTCCTCATTCATTTCCTGTCTTAGGTCAGCAAGTGGAAAAAGTTTCGATGGTTGTGTTCTGATGTATGTGGTACCCTTTCCAGGGTTTAGAAGTTTAGGCTTTTCTGAGATTTCTTCAGCGATGATTTTCCTTAGTTCGATATCTTGGGTTGTTCTAAGGTTATACAAACTATCATTATGTCCTGGGCATTCGAGTTGGATGTGTTCGAAGGTGCATTTTGTATTCTGTTGGCAGTAGGGGCAGTTTTCGGACCCGATTTTCCCCAGTTTAAATAAGCGTGCAGGAGAGGCTTGAAGACCCAGGAGTTCTCTACTTCTAGAAGCGGTGAAAGCTTTAGGTGTCATTTTGGAAATATCTTTGGTGGGGGCGGTGTTATTCTCGTTAAGCATTCTCAGATGCTTCCCTTGGGACTGTAGGGTTCTCCAATTATGATAGTGTGAGAGTCGTTGAATTCTTCTGATGTGGCTACGTATATCGCCTAAAATAGGGACCTCAAAAAAGAATAATGAGAAGGGTAGTTCCTCAGCAGGGTCGTAGCGGGAGATGTCAAAACAGCCCCCTCTGAATGAGGCTCTTTTAGCAGTACGGTCCACTCTGTCGTGGACTTTGTCATTATTGTGACCCCTAATCCATTTAAGGATGATTTTACTGTGGTCTCCTTCACTGTAGAAGCCAAGTTCTTCTAGCAGTAGGCGAACAGCCTGCACATCTCTGCGATTAGCTTCACGTAGTTTGTCCCGAGCACTCATGGACCTGCCATCCTTTGTTACCGCAGATATTGCTGCCATGGAGTCAATGGCATGTACCATTGGAGTAATAGATTTGAGGAGTTTCTCTTTTTGTTCTGTGAGTAGAAATCGCAGTCCCGCAATTTCAGCAGATGTGCTACTCGGGTTTTGGATATCCTCCTTGATAAGGAGCCCCTGTGCGGAGAAAGTTCTTGAGGGGGGGATATTCATCTTCCGTACAAGTGGCATTCCGTTGTCAAAGTTTTTTATAGCATATGCTGCCCCGCTGCATGCTGTTTTCTTTCCAGCAAAAAGGGAACCATCGCTTGCCATATCATAGTCTTCCATTTGTTTGCTCTTTTCGGCGTTGGGGGTGGATTCTTCTTCCGAGTCGCTAGGGCAGCTGTATTCACTTTCTTCCTCCGCAGTTTTGTTTTTCATTCTAGCAATAATGGTTTCATACTGTCTGTCTGAGATGTAATCATAGTGTGAGTTGATATCACTAACTGTAGCAAGGACAGAAGAGGGCGGGTCCATGTGGTCATTATATTCAAAAATAGAACCTGCTGGAATTAGGATGCAACCGTCATTGGTGATGCTATATTCAAAGTCGTATCGGAGACTGTTGGTACCTTTGATTCTGACAAAGACATTAGGGTTTATGGCATTGTTACTGTATTCTGTATATTGTATTGACATGGCCTCTAAGTCAATATTGGTGATGTGAATAAGAGAGATGGAATTTCGGTCACCATTTCCTTTCCAATGAAATTCACCCGTGTCAGGGGGTACTATGTTGTCTCTATATTGTTTCTTGACATATCTAGCCTGTGGGTCCAAATCTACAGGGTTTTGAAGCATTTCCTTTTCGATTTCGGTTAGCCATCCAGGGGGTCTACTGCCATTCAGCCTGAAAAAACATTTATTTTCTTGCCAGTTTTTTAACATTCCACCGCAGGGAGTTAGAAAGGAACCTGTGTGCTTGAGGTTGTATTTTTGTATTGCGGAGGTAACATTCCTCGACATGTAGAGTTGTCTGGGAAGGGTGGTGATTAATGTGGTTTCACCCGCTTCATTTTCAGGGTAATTTTTAGAGTCAATAGCGTATCCAAGTTTTGCCATAATGTGACTTGTGCGCCTAAACCAGTTAAAGCGTTTGTCTTTAGTATGACTGTAGGTTGCATAGTGCGATAAGGGGAAACCCGATATAACATTTTTACCCATTTCGTTGTTCATGTTATGAATTATCATTTTAAGCCATAGATTGCTATTTCTACGGTATAGTGAGATGAGGTGGGGAACAGTGATACGGTCCGTGTGGTTGTGTTGCCAATATTCGTGTTCATCCGCAGAACACAGGGTGTTCATAGTTTCGGTGATACACGACGCGGTTACAACATCAAAGACACTATCAATACCGTACCCGCCTTGGCAGACTGCTGTCCAGATTATTTGGTGATTGGTGTCAACTGGGCAGCCCAAATATTTAATTATAAACGAAGCTATCATTTTGTCTAATTCAATTGCGACATTCTTTGAGGAGTTAGCAATTGCTGAGGTAACTTTAAGGGGGTATGCCATCCTCGGGACTACAACCGCATTTATAACATATCTTAGCTGATGTAGAGTCATGTGTTGCAGTTGGATGGATGTGAGAGTAGATTTAAGTCTGTCGATAAGGATTTCCGACTGTTTGTCCCATTCCCCATTTAGTGCAAACCATACTCCGAGATATCTGTTTACCTCTTTGCTGTTGGCGAAATCGAGGAATTCTGGTGACTCAGGGGGTATCCATTTCGAATCAATGGAAGGACTTGAGTCATTTGTATTGGGCTCCAGGTGACCCCCTGAGATGAGTAAATCATCGGACGGGTCATATCGCGTTACTGTTTTGCCCTGAGGTTTAATGCGCTTTCTGTAAGAGTATTTGGATTTCTTAACATTGATGGGAATACCAATGAAGCTCATAAATTCATTAACTATACCTAGCATGTCTTGAACTTCGTCTTTAGTTTTCCCCACGAGAATGATGTCATCACAAAAGAACCGTGCAAAGATATTTAAAGTGGTGTCCTTTTCTAATAGGTTTTGGGAGGGAGGAATAACATTATTTCCTGGTTTGTCTGGTCTATGGCGTTCCGAGCTCAGTTCATATCCATATGTGGATCCTGTCGGGTTTACACCGTTTGCTCTTTTTGCTAACCAAATTGCCAGAATGTCCATAATGGCTACAAACCTTAGTGGGCTCAAAACTTCTCCCTGAGGGACTCCACATTCTAGGGACCATTCATCCGTGAGGCCTTCTTCAGTGAGTACCATTCTAGAGGCATCATTAGTAATGTCCGAGATGATGTTGATTATTTGTGATGGGAGTCCCAGCTTTCTCAGCGCTAAATTGCTCATCCAGAATTCAGCTCTGTCAAATGCTTGTTTGAGGTCCAAGTAAACTACGTGGAGGTCTTTGTCGTATCTATTGGCATCCGAAATTACCTCATTCAGAATTTGAAGTGAGTCATCTATGTTTTTATTCGGAAGAAACGCATCTTGAATGGGAAAGAGAATTGGGTGAGTGTTAAGTATTGTTTTGAGACGGTTAGCAATTATTGTGTTAAATAGTTTAAGACCCGTTTCCAACATTGTGAGGGGTCTAGAGTTATCTATTGTACATGGTGCAGAGGGATTTTTAGGGATTGGAAGGATGACTCCAGATTTTGCACTCTTTGGAAATTTCCCAGTTATAAGAATGTGGTTAAAAAGTGAGACAGTAACCTCTTGAAAATTCTCTGGGCCCTTGATCCACTGCGAGTATCTCATTCCTGAGGGTCCTGGTGCTGTGGAGATACCACAGTCCGAGTATGCTTGTTGGAGTTCTTTGTGCGTGATTTCTGTCAGTAGTCTAGCAGCGGCCGTATCGGGGATTTTAGGGCTGTCCTTTAGAATGTCAGTGAGCCACTGTGGGAGTTCATCTGGCTCGTTCGGGTTAGTAGAAAATAGTTTTTTATTTTTGTATTCATCTAGTGTTGTGTTAAGTCTTTCTGTCTTTGTCTCAGGTATCTTTCCATCACTACCTGGGGTAGCGGCTGCACCTTTTTCAGTAGGTTTCATCTTTCCCATGACTGTGTCTAGAAACCTCGAAAGGTTAGTTGAGAAAAGATGCTGCAGGGCTTCTTTTTCTCGGAGATTGCGTCGTTCAATGTCGGTGTCTCTGCTTTTCTGAAAAGCATTTCTGATTATTACATAATTTTCATGCAAACGTGATCCCCATGTGGCTGCCGTTTCATTGTGTTTGGGTTTGAGCGAGGCAAAAGGTAGCGTGCGGGCAGCCTTTTTGGCTTGCTTAGGAATGTTGCTTGCATGAGTTCTTGTGTCCAAATATTTGATGATGCGGCGTACTGTGTTTAGCCATTTGTATATATAATTAGATATTGCTGATGGTTTTTCAGACCTCCCAGCTATGTTCAGATTCTTGGTGCCAAAGGCGTCACTTGCCGCCTGATGTGCCAATTTGTGCAGGGTATCCCATGTCGCGTCAGGGTGCATTTCCTTGAGGCCAGTGCCGCCGTTTCTAGTTGCTTCCGATCCATTTTCCATTTCAAGTGTGCTATGTAGTCTTTCAGTGTAAGACACCCAGCCTGTAGCGTATTGGAATAAATGGGCGGTGCAATCTATTTTTTCCGAATGCATCTCAGATCCGTACAGGTTCCAGAATTTAGCAGGCATATGGGGTTGTAGGAGAATATTCCAGCTGGTCATGTGCTCATCTGTGTTGGATTTCGTGATTTTCTTAACTTCCAGTGAGCTGAATGACAGATGTCGTTTGAGATAGGCATTAACATCTTTCTTATTTAAAAGGTGAGGCGAACCTATATGCCAGATGTTATCTTTGTCGTTATGGCCTAATGGTGCTGATAGCGGTTCTAGCTTTGTTTTTATTGATGCACGCGTGCACGAGTTCGTTTGTGCTGTATCCGTTTGCTTCGAGAAGTCCTACAATATCTTTCCTGTTTATTTTCCTTTTTGTACCCTTATTTTTGTTTGTCATTCTAATTGGGTACCCTGGGTACTCATCATGTGTGGTTTCCTTGGCACCATTAAATCTAGGTGTTGGCAAAGTTGTATCGGTGGAAATCTCCGGTTTGGTGTCGATTTGAGGGAGCTTAAATTCAGCCCATACTATCCCGTGGTCGGAGATGATATAAGGGTTTTCCTCCGTCCATCCTGTTTTAACGGTCATTTCTGCCATAGCTGTGTTGGCCATGATATGGGTGAGTTTTGCTTTTGAGTTTTTGGATATGACATGTGTGAAAATTTCCGTGTTTGGATTACGGTCCATTATCAGTTCATTAAGGGAGCATCTGTCATTGTTGAAATAGGTTAAAAGATGCTTATTCTTTTCGACATGCTCTTGATACGACATGTAATTTCCACCTGACACCCGCTGATTTGGGGTAATGGTGCAGTTTTTGTCACCTATCTCTACGTAGGCCTTTTTTGGATTATTTCCTGCCCTCCCTGCCCAGTCAGTAAGTGTGTCATATAATTCCACTTGTTCCTCTACTAGTGTAGCATCATTCATATAACCGCTGGCTATGTAGAGCTCAAAACCGTTATTTCCTGAAAATTTGGTCATTACTGCTCTCTTTGCATCTCCATCGATTGTGGTGACCGAGGTGGATAGTGGCAAACTTTTCGGATTCCATAGGATCATGGAACCAATGGAAGCTCTTTCATTTACATGAGACGTGCGGAATTGGATTCCTTTTTGTGTCATTAGGGTTTTGATTAATGCAAGGTTTTCAGTATTTACCTTGGTTTCTGATATACATATTATATCAGCCCGTCCGTCAATTAAAAGATTGCAGATTGTTTCTAATTTGATTAAACTATCTTTATCTTCTTTGTGGTGTCGGAGGCCTCTCATATTCATACCCATTATAATCAAATTGTTAGAGTGTTGTGCTAGTTGTAGTTTAGTGAGTCGGTCTATTTCTTCTGACTGTCTCATGGCGTTTTTGTGTTTTGCTTTTTGTAGTATGCATCTGCCATCTGCGTCATAAATGTTCTCGATATCAAAGATTTTGTTTGTGCATTTGGTTTTACGGATTATTCTCTTTTGTTTATGAGAGTGTTTCCTGCGGTATCCATATGTGTGAGGTTCACAGGAAGGCTTTCCTTTGCCTGAGATGAGGTGATTATACGCAGTGTGGGTGGATTTACAGTCTTTGTGCTCAGAATTTGGCTTTGTTGGATGTGCATCAATTTTCGGAAGGTGGGTTCTCAGTGATTGTCGTATGGTCGAAATGGCTTTGTTATTTTCGTGTTTGGTTATCCTGGCTTCTCTGCCCGTTTGTGGTAGAATTCTGATGTTTAGGTTTTCAAGTTCGTATAGTAGGTCTCTGTTTAATTGTGCTGCTGAGAAGAATTTAGTGTTGTGCAGGATGTGACAGACTTTGTGGGCTAGTGTAAAATTGAAAACCCCCATGTTATTCGGGTGTACTCCCAGTTTCAAGGTTATGCGGTGCACCCTCAGGTCTTGAGGAAAAAGTGTGGAAATGTCTTTCTGGTGTTTATTGTTAGAGATATCAAACTCACAGTGAATAATCTGTCTTTCTGGAATGATGTGGACTGCAGTTGACCATATGTCCTTAGCCACAAGAAGATGAATTTGAATGTTGGTGTTATCCGTGTTCGAGGTGTGATGATATTTCCTATGCGATTCGATGGCTTCTGAAACTATTGTTTCATTAGTGGTGTGTGTCTTCCATTTCAGTTTAAAAGTTTCTATCAGAGTTTCTATCTGCTTTTTGGGTGTGGCACCTCTGCGTGTGAGGATGTAGTGGGGAGGTAAGGTCATATTAGGGCCGCTGATTGCGGCGTCATTTCCAGCGCGCTCCAAGTGTTTGAGCTCCAGTGTGTTACAGGTATTCTTTACCTGCATCCCTATTTCTTCCCTCATTTCTAATCGGTATTTATGTATCTCCTTTTGCATCGTTTTGTTGCCATACTCCCCAATATATAAATCAGATTTTAGGTACTCGAAAAATGAGGTCTGGTGCAAGCCTCTGTTCCATTGTGCCCATCTGAAGGCGGTTTTTGCTACCCATGTGCCACAGTTGTATGTATCTGTTTGAAATGTTTCCTTGCTAGTGGTAGTTGTGAATTCATTATATTCTGTAATGGTTATGAAATTTTTTAACCAGGTTTTGAGTGCTGCCTCAATCATATTAATGGTTTCTCTTTCGGCTTTATCTCCGAAGGGATCATATATGTAAGCTTCTATTTTCCCAGGTGATGATGAGCGAATCATTATGAGACGCCAATGTATATTGTCACACACGCCTATTTGTGTGTGGCCATATTTCTTGAGTCTGCTATTAATGAGTTGTGTGAGTTTTTGGTCCTCCCCTGTCATCTTCAGCATCATGTCTGTAAGGTCCATAGGGGCTATGGTACTCGGGTCCCGTATTTTCATTGCATCACCAACATGAGTTGCATTTAACCACCCCTTTTCTGAAAGGAGTGATTCCGTGGCCATTGTGGTTTCAACTACCGCGTTATCTTCGGTGCTTGCTCCACCGCTTAACAGCTTCTCGGGTTCCGAAATATTATATTGTTTGGTATCGTTATCCTTCTTGTGGTGGGTTTTATATTTCATTATCCTTGAAGGTAAATTCATTTTGGGTTTCTTTGCAGTTTGGGTCCGTGTTCTCTCCCAAAGCCATGCCGTTTTGGGGTTTTGAATCATGTATTTCAAGGCGCTCTTGCTTATCCTTTTGCAGGCTTTAGGTCTCTTGTGAGCTAGGTGTATTATGACTCTAGGTCCCGGGAAATATAGTTTAGGGTTCGACTTCATTTTGCTGAGTCCCGCCATTAAATGAAAAAACATGATAGTGGGCCCGTAAGTGGTTGTTTGCAGTTCCGCTCGTGTTTTAATAATATTTTCCTCACATCTCAAGAGGTGTCTCATTATGTAATATGCCATAATTATGCTGCCGCTTATGTCTTTATCTATTTTTATTTCCATTTAAAATGTATTTCGGACCGTGCTAGGCTTACTATAAGATGCATATCTTGTGTTAAGTTAGCAGCCCGTATTTTGAGGTAAGACTGCCGTGTTAAGTTAACACATATGTGTGTTAAGTTGACATATTGTTGCCTTAAGTTAACAGGCTGCCGAGTTCGGTTTGAGGACTGTTTTCTTAAGCTATTAGTGGTGTATATTATGCTAACAGACTGTATTGTCACACTACCAAACCGGCATTTATTGGTGGCATAGAAACTAGTTAAGTTACTAACTTGTTTAGTGACTTCTACGTATCTGTTTGAAAGGTTTAGTCTTCTATGTATCAGTCTGACAGTGCGCACCTTGCTTCCCCCATTCCCGTGGTTTCTGAGCATTATTGTGCTCTCCATGTTACGCGTTACACCCACTTGTTGCCTCCCCTCAGATACCATATCGTTTATTTGGGCATTCCTCTTTCGCACATGGTTTCGTATATGTCCTCGGGTCCCTTTCCTGAAATTTTTTGGTTCTAGGCTCTTTTTTGCAAAATTTCGATTTTTAGCGAATTGTGCCTCATGCAATTCGCTTCCGGTCCAAGGTTGTCCGTTTTCCTTTATTTTTTCCCTACTATCCCTTATTGTCATATTTAAGCATTGTGTGAAATATTTTCGCCCAATTTTACTCCTACGCACCTCTACCCGTCCCATATTCCCTAGGTATCGACTCGAGAGGTTAGGGTTTCCTATTATTTTGGTGCTTATAGCCGCCTTTTCCCCTAGAATCATGTGTTCGTACCCCCGGGTTTCTCGTAAAATATTTTTATCATTTCTATTACGGTGTATTGCATTCAGTACTAAGTTGTTTAAACACCAGACTAAGTTTGCCGCGGCCCGCTTCAGGTTAGCAGCAAGCCGCTTCGGAAAGTATATGGGTTTATTTAAGTTATTAGTTAACCGCTTGTTGCTTTCCGAGCACCGTGTTAGTGATATTAAACTTACCGAGTTATTTGCACATCGTAATAAAGTTACTAGGAGCCATATTGTGCTGTCCACAGGCTGTATTATTAAGTCAGCTAGGCACTTCATTGAGTTATGTGTAAGCCGTCTTAAGTTATCTGCATAACGAGGTAGAGTAGCTTTGGGCCTAGTATAGTTATTTTCAGACTGCTTGAAGTTGTCTGAGCACCGCATTAAGTTATCAGACTGCCACCTTAAGTTTTCATGTAATATATTATTCGGTTGTGCTAAGTTCATAACCCATTGAAATAAGTTATCCGACTGCCGTGATAAGTTAACATACTTTTGTGTTAAGTTAACATACTTTTGTGTTAAGGTAACATATTGTTGTCTCAAGTTATCAGACTGCCGTGCTCGGTTAAAAAACTCTAGAAAGCTGCTTTTTTCAGTTCCCAAAGCTATTTTATGACTGAGTGGTGGTAAAATGCTTTGGCAGTTTGCACCGTGGGATGAGGGTAAGCTATACAAGATGACAAAGCTTTGAGTGGAGGATGCTGAAAGTAAAAAGAGCAGTGTCAAGGCAAGTTGAAAAGCAGTTAGAATGCTCACCAGAGATTTGTACATATAGAAAAGAGGGGGCCTGGAGTTATTACTCATACCCTTCCAGCTGGATGTTGCTGGTTAATTCTAGTGAGCTCTTGCAAACTGTCGATCGTGCAGCTATAACGAAAACTGTTTGTGATTAGCAAAAGAAAGGAGAATCTCAAGCAGTAAGGTCAGCCAAGCAGTAATGGTCTGTGGGAATGTTTGTGAGAAGAGATGTCTTTGAATCTTTGCAGTTAGCACTTTGCTGTAGCAGGTTAGTATCTACCTGAGATGTTGGCTCCACCAGATCTTGCCGCAGAAGCAATTTCCTCTTTTCTTTCGGAGCCAGAGGTTTGTTTGTGGGCTGGACTTTGTGATGCCGGCTCGGATTTTCTTTTTTCTGCCCGTGCACGATTCTGCTCCCACCGCGCGGAGCCTGCACCTCGTGATCCTGTGCTCTGAGGCCCTGCAGTGTAAGAAGAGCCCCCACCTTTCCCTTTGCCCTTTCCCTTTCCTTTTTGCTGGATGTCGGAGCAAATTTTGGAGTAATGACCGTATTTTTTACTTGAGGGATGGCACTTTTTGCACTGCCACGCACTGCACTGCGTGATGTAAACCACCCCCATGGGATCGAAGGCATACTGGGTCGGGATGAAGTAAATTGAGTGTTCTTTCGAGACCGGATTGAGTATTGCTGGCTCAGGTTTGGGTCCAAGCGGTGGTCTGAGAATTGTATAAAGCCTGCGGATGAAACGGCCGCCACTTTTGGCGCTCTCACTGAAAGATTGAACGTACACGATTCTGGAAACAAACTCTGAGAAGATTGAACCACTGAGAAATTGCACAATTCTTTCCGTGGACACCTGCAAGTTTGCCGCGGCAGCCACAAAATTGATGTTGAACCTCACAAGTCTGTCAGATTTGGGTTCTGAAATGTAACGGCGGTCGTCAATGACATAAACCGCTTTCTCAAGAATTACTCTGGCTTCGCTTTCTGATTTCACCCGTACTAGAATGAATGGGTCTTTGGGTCTTTGGTCAGTGGGATCGACAGGGCTGTCAGCAATGAGGTCCGCAGGTCTGTCTCGGCCTTTTACTGAAAGGTGCGAGATGTCGAGTGAGTGGCGCTCCAGCAATTGGGTGATTTGACGAGTCGTCTCACTAATTTCTCTGTTGGAAAATTTCCTGCGGTCACCCTTGTCCATACGCGTGATCTTTACAGTTTGAATGAAGTCCTCGTTCGAAAGATCACCCTCGTGTCCTTCTACCTGCTCAGTTCTCTTACTAATTTCGTCCGCATATTTCTGAGCACGCAGAACAGCTGAGGGGTCGAAATCTCCTGACTCTTCGTGATCCACTAACTGGCTCTGAAAGTCCCCTGTGAGATTCGCGCTTCCGTATCCGCCTGTGCCACAAATGAAAAGCTCGTACAGCTTATTGCAGTTAGTCACTAAATTAGTTATTGACTTAAACGTCAGTCCTAGTGAGAAGAAACGATTTGTTAATTCCGACACCAACAATGAGCAATTCGCGTCGTTCCTACGATGACTCGTGGCTTTCAGGCTTTCAGGCGCGCTATTCTTGTGACAGGTGACAAGAACTAGCAAGATCTCGCGCGTGTGACTGTTTAATGGAAAGGAGTTTGCGAAAAAGAAAGAATGAGAGGATTTGCTCCTTTCGCACTCACCTTCACTGTCAATTTGTTCCCAGTCTTCCGCCTCTTCACGGTATAATTCGTCTTGTATATCCAGGTCGTTGAGCGAGAAGGCTGGGGAGGCAGGAATGGGAATGGGAGCTGTGTTTCCTGGCGCTGGCTGCCCACTGACTCTCAATGACTTCTCAATCTGATTGACTTCTGCTGCAGTGGCCTCCAAGACTGGAATGTAACAGTCGTATTTTAGCAGGAACGTGGTAACGTTAAGCACGTTTTCTGAGCTGATCACGTTTTTGAAATTTGCTGTGAGTCGCTCAATCGTTGGCGCTACTGCTGGGTCCTCAACTGTAACGCGCTCCTCGTCCTCTACTGTAATGACTGCGCAAAATCGTGTGAGGTGTCTGAAGATGTGAGACGTGTATGAGACTATCCCACTGGTTGTTTTGAGGTTTCCAAGGAAAAAGCTGAGATCAAACTGTTCTCCGTGAATCTGAAGGGCTCTGGCTTTGAAGTGTTTGAAAATGAGACTGTTCGTTTCGTCTCTTCCTAGCGCGTTTCTCCAGTCCTGTGTCCTGCGTTGGATTTCTTCCTCCAACTGTCTCGCTAACTGAAATTTCTGCTGAAGCGTTTTGGGAGATGCTGGCAATGGTGGGATTACTGTTACTGGCTGTGCCTCTGCTGGAGCTGCGTCGCTCTCCATAACGTGATTTTCCTCTGTTTGCGCAACAAGAATTGCAACACACCCCAGCACGTGGAATGTTATTAGATGCTTTATTCTTTTGAGTGTTTCTTTATTCGCGTTTGATGTCGCTCAGGTAAGGTTTTGGTTCCTCACTGGGGAGCGAACTCCCCAGCTTCGCCAGGTATTATGGTGTGTCCCAGATTCTGAGCCGTAACTCAGAATTCTGGTTTCTTAAGTCGCATATCACATATCAATGAGAGACGTAACAAGAATCATACCGTAAGTCAGGGTTCAGGCGCAAAGAGAGCATAGTGAAGCAGGCAGAGCAAAGTGGGAGTCAAATTATACCTTAAGGTCGCGAAAATATTTCTAAAAAACTTCAAAAAACTAAAATATCAACGCATTTTTATTGTGTGCAAAAATACGTTTTTTAGGGTAAGCCGCCTCGAGGGCGGTGAAGCTTTTTTTGACCCGGTGGCTTGATTTAATATCTGAGTTGCGCCCGGTGGCATTAATTTTTTTTCCTATTTGGCCCGGTGGCTTGAGTTTTTATTCTCGAATAGCCGCGGTGGCTTAAATTGTAATGGCCCAGTGGCAATGTTCCGCATAATTCTTATATAGCCCGGTGCCTTGTTTTCGCGGGCCCGGTGCCCTGTTGTCACGATTGTATACTAGCCCGGTGGCAACAATTTAATTCCAAAATAGCCCGGTGACGCCGCAACAATTTAATTCCAAAATAGCGGTCCGGTGGCTTCAATTTAATTCCAAAATAGTCCCGCCGCGGTGGCTTCGTCAATTTCATTCCTTAATAGCCCGCCAAGGTAAATTTTGGAAGTGACATTGTGACCGTGTGAAATCTGGCACTGTGATATCCCTATACGAGTAAGTCGGTTGGGTTACAGTAGCTAGGACCTAGGATCCGACTACGAACGGGTCGTATTGATGAAAGGAGTGATATATATATATATAAGGGATATATATCGCCGAAACACAGGAAACACAGGTGGTGATCCGGTCGGTCTAAAAACTGCATAAGATAAAATACTTAGGTGTTTTATCGAGTGCGGTGCGGAACGGTCGGAGCGGTGGCAGATGACAAAATGACAGGCACTCAGGGCGAGGGGTGAAATAAGGAGAAGCAGGCCCCCATACAGTGGGGGGGGGAATCGGCTTCCCCGTGACACCACCTCACCCCGAAGGTGTGAGCGGTCATCCCGAAGCCGGCAAACCCTAAATCCTAACCCAATGTTACTAGAATGTTTAGGCCTAAGGGGCCTTTCTCAACCCAACTAGAAGCACATTCGTGCATGGGGCGCTGCCTAAAATCCTAGTACCTAAGGGCAAGCATCTACAAGCCGCGACGTGATTGTGGAATGGCGGCGGCGGAGTTCTCGATTGCAGAAGTCCTCGAGCGCCACGAAAACGACGAATCAACCAATGCCCACGCGGTGCCAAAGCCAAAAGCGGCCTGGCACCACCAGAGCGAATGCGTCGCTGAAGAGGGGATAGGGAGGTGGAAGGTGGAAAATGCGGTGAGGGAACGTGATCGAGGTCATGGGGAGGAACTCGAAAGGGATGATGGAGAGGGGGGAAGCGGTCGTGATAGCACCACCAGACACCACCAGATGGCGACCACTGGGGTCATAAGGCGAAGGTGAGGGAAGTGGCGAGACGAAGTCGTGGAAGTCATTGGCCTCGTCGTTGTCGTCCAGGAGGTGATTGGTGCTTGGTGCGCAAGCACCACCAGGCACCACCAGAACATAACCAGCGGTAAAAGGATGTCGATGCACTCGGAGAGAGAGCAACGCTGAACGAACAGCGGCCATACGTGCACGCTGACGTTTTGTGGACATGACAGCTGCAGAACTCTGCAGCAGTCTGCAGAATTCTGCGAACCCCAAGATAGGGTTCCCAAGCGAAAAGGTATCTTCGCGTAGAATTAAGCGAATCGAACGATTGAAAGGTCAATTTGGGGCAGTTTTTGACGAGGAATACGGTGGTGACGTCAAAAATGCCGTACGGTAAAGCGGTTCCCCGGCAGCAGAGGCGCTGCTGGCCAGAGTGTAGAAGGAGGCTTTAAAAAAAAAATGACGGAGTGCACCAGAATGCACGAAAGCTGACGGAGACGGTGCGCGGGATACCAGTCACAGTCGGTAGGCAAGCCACGAAAGACGGAAGCGGCAAAAAGAACGGAGACGGAAAGGGATTTGCCGCTTTTGGCGCTGTTGTGACATATTCGGCAGAAAATAATCCAGGATGTACAATAGCTGACGGAAACGGTGCGTGGAATACCAGTCACAATCGGTAGGTGAACCACGAATGACGGAAGCGGCAAAGAGAACGGAGACGGAAAGAAAATTGCCGCTTGTACGGTGCAGTTTAATTACGCTGCGATGTTGACGGGAAAAATTGACGGTGAATAGAATCGGAAGTAAGGCCGAAGCGAGTCAAAGAAACGACAAACGAACCACCATAGAAGTGGTCTGGCCCATAACCTGATGAAAGGAGTGATATATGTATAAGGGATATATATCGCTGAAACACAGGAAACACAGGTGGTGATCCGGTCGGTCTAAAAACTGCATAAGATAAAATACTTAGGTGTTTTATCGAGTGCGGTGCGGAACGGTCGGAGCGGTGGCAGATGACAAAATGACAGGCACTCGGGGCGAGGGGTGAAACAAGGAGAAGCAGGCCCCCATACAGTGGGGGGGAAATCGGCTTCCCCGTGACGTATATCTTAATATTTTAGGACTTGCGGAAGTTTACGTTACGTTCTGATCTCGAAACCCTAAAGAGGGTTTATCCGTAAGTTGATAATATTGGCGACATTATATATCTAACAGGTTTGGATTCACGCACACTTTTTTGGCTACTATCCGGCAGTCCTTCCTTGGACAATCCTTGGGGAAGGACAATATTGAAATCCAGTCCTTGGGGAAGGACTAGCGCTGTATTGTTTTTGACGACCTAGCCAATACCGGTGACCCTATGGCTCGTTTTGTGTCATCAACGTGACCTACAATAATCACTCAGTGATAAGGAACTCCTATGCTAAGGAACCAGCCAGCCTTTTTTTTTGGGTGCCCAAGTTGATGAGAAAAGCTGGGACTTTTTTGTCATGGAATCACCCTGAAATAAGAAATATGGTGCTGGCTGCCTATCTTAAGGGGCATTTCATACATTTCATATTTATTAAGAAATCTAAGCTGGAAATTTTAAGTAGAGGCGGGATACCACCCCGCCTCTAGGAAGAGGGGCCTCTACTTTTCTAGGGTTTGAAAATTTTAAGAAATGTGGCTGGCTATGTACGGATGGCACGTGGATGGCTATGGAATGTGCTGGCTGGCTTAAAATATCGCGGTCACTATTCTTAGCGGATTCCATAGGATGTGGCGGCGGCGGGGAGGGGGGGTACCCAAGTTGATGAGAAAAAATTTGTTGACCTAAATTTACGGTTTTTCTTATAGGTGGAACGATTGTGTACTACCCAAATCCCATAACACTTAAATGTCGAGCAGCCAGAAACAATATCACAATCGCCTATTGTATAGGTAGGTATGTGCTTATAACACTTCAGGGAATATACCCGTTCGGTATATTCGGGTATATCAGGATAACGTGTCACAACAACAGATGTGCTTTAGAGGGTCCCTCGAGCACCCCTGAAAGGCCTGTCACACCCCCCATATTTAGTCACGCTACCGCAGCCCATGTCAGACCCCACCGCATTTGCCCCCATCGCGCCCGTCTCAGCCGTCAGCAAACGCCCCAACCATGACCCCCTTCTTCAGTAACTGTCATCCCCCCCTCAGTCACGGTCCTACCCCCGTTCATTGTCCGCTCGAGCGCCCGGAGCATATCACGTTCACCCTCCAGCTCAGATCTCCCTCGCATTATAAATCATGCACGACGCCTCGCCAAGCGCTACATCGCCGTCGCCGCGACCAGCCCGTGCCGATCCGCGAGCACCGCAGAGCGTCAAGCAACGACATCACGCGAAGTGACATCACGACATGACCACGCATGACGTCTCGGCGATGCATGACAGGGCAAACGAAAGCGCGCGTTGACACCAAACGCCGCTGTCACTGGGAACCAATAATCACAGGGCATCCGAAACGACAATGGCATTCACGGACTTCCAATATGCTCGCTTGAATATTTAGCTAGCTTCTGCTTTCGAAAAGTTAGATCCGAACCTACTTTCAAAACCATTCTGCTGGATAGTGATATTTGCCTCTTGTGGCCTAGTATTAACCCTTAACCCCTAAGCCGGTGTTTTTCTTTTGGGTATGTTCGGGTAGTTGTGCATTTCGCTGAATATATGCAATATTTCTTGCGGAAACATGTCAAATAAAGTCGTCATGTGAGAGGTATCGATTGACCCGACAGTTTGATACGAACCATCCACCATCTTGTTCATTATATCCACTTGTATATGTACATATTGCCCTTTGGGTCAAACGCCCTTTGGGTCAAAAATGACCCAAACACCGGCTTAGGGGTTAAGCCGGTATCTGGGTCAGATCTGACCCAGAAGCGATGGCAAAGTATATGCTGCTTGGGCAATTGCGGTTGCATACCTTGCATGATTTGTGCACTGGGTATTTGCACGTACACCGTTGTGTGCATATGTAAGCGTAGCGTACTTGTGCGGGGCACGTATGCATAATATATATCGCACGTACCCGCATATTTGTCGCGAATCAGTTGCACATTTGTGCGTTTTTGGCGTAATTTTATCTTGCAAAACATACAAAACGCGCCTAAACTGCAACGTTATACTTACCTACGGCTCATCTACAAGCACGCGTTGCATCATGGGCCATGTCCCGATCATTATGTAAGTGATTGGTGGCTATCATCATGGAATATGACCCATAGTATCGCAAAAATCACCACACGTGTCCCTTAAGTATGGAAAACATTCCTTAAGTGTGGAAAACATTGTGAAATATATGTATTTTTAGTGTTTTTTTTTGCATAAATCCACAGAAAACGATAGGCAGATGAACGCACATCGGTGCAAGTGAATCATCCTTGGAACGTATCATCAAGGTCGATGATTTAATTCCAAAATTGTGCAAAAATATGTCGAGCAGATGTCGTCAACAATGACGATGAAATTAAATCGTGCCTGTAAAATCGAAAACATTCTAACCATGTGCGCATATAAGAGTGGATATATTCGACATATATCGACATGTAGTGTCGCAAATAGTTGGTAATATAGGTATGGAATAATTGGTAAAGCAAACGGGCATTTAGTGACTAAGCATACATCGCAAAAATCCATTATCACAACACATATAGAAAACCCTCGAATTCTAACCACCGGCTTAAGGGTTAACAACAAAACGATTACAAATAAATTCGTTTGGGAAACAGTTTTGACAATCGTACACGATTGTCAGAACTGTGTATCGCGTATTCATTAATAATTTCTATATAGCCCGTATAGACCGGACTAGGAAAGAATGGGAAATGATCCTCCTAAAGGCCTCAAGCGATTTGAATATTGCCAAGGAGGGCATGGGCCGATGCAAAAAATCACAGGGTTACTGCCTGACTCACGTTTGACAATCGTATACGATTGTCAAGCTCTGTCGTTGGGTTCGTCTCTCTGACGCACGTTTGACACTCGCATACGACTGGGTTATACCCCCTGAGTCCCTGGTTAGGGGGGGAGGGGGGAGTCAGTGTATATTCCTTAAGTATGAAGAAAAAATTTAAATTTTCTTAAGTATGTGAAAACGCAGGCGTCGACGCGGGCCGACGCGTTACCCTCCTTAAGTATGGGCTTAAGTATGGGAGCCCTATTTTGCGAAATCTTAGAATGTTAAGAATGTTGGTCCGTCCGTCCAAAAAGTCTTGGACGGACGGACGGACGGACGAAATCTTGGACCGATATTAATCCCCCTTAACAACGTCAGTGTCCCAGGATGATTGCAACACGGCATATCCACGTGTCTTGTCAGCAGCAGCGAGTGCAACATGCGCTGACTGTGGAGTGCTCTTATATCGAGCACCCACATTCCTAGCAAAAATAGAGTCTAGGCGCATTCTAGCGCCCATGGCAGGTGTACCAACTGAGGATGTCGTCATCAGAATAAATTCCTATAGGAGGGGGGTTGGGGAAAAGGCGAGGCGTGAATCGTAAGGTGGCGGACGACGGTAATGCAGTCGCGGAGTAAGGAGAAGATGGGGTCGAACGAAATCAACGAAGTCGAATACGCGACGGCCAAGGAGATGTCGACAGGGGTGATCAAGCCAAGTCTAAAACAAAATCCAACGCGGACACTCGAAGAAGTTGCCGAAAGTCCCAATCCGAAATCTCACCGCAACTTAGCGCAAACCGCACGCCCTAAAGTGGCCAATTCAACACCTCGCGAGGCCCCAACGCCCCGCCAAGCGGAAAAGCTTAGCCAATCATGGCAAAGTCAGCAGTGAGAAAAGCGGGGTAATACCCCATAACCTGTGAGATATAATATACCGTATTATATCGGGTGGTCACTGAATACTTTTCATACAAGTGTAAACTGATTATAAGAGATAAACGAATATAAGCGTATCTGTGACCTAGGTTTCTGCCACCAAGTACTGTACGAGTACTGGTACAGCTAAACGGAGTCATGCACATAATGACCTATACGGTGCACTGAATCCAGCAGTTTTCTCTTTGCCTTGATCCAGCAATCTACCGTTTCTTGGGCTGGTGGCTGCAGCACCTTCGACCTCGACTTCGTCTTCCAGTGCCCCTCGCTGCCATGGTTTTACCGCTCTTCGCATGGCTGTGCACTCGCATTCTCCCCACGCCGCTACCCTTACGCGCCCCAGCGTACCACCTCCCATCAGGCTCTCTACGTGATGGTTTCTACGAGATCCAAAAGGTCCCTTATGAGGGACTCCGACATCGATGCCTCTCTGAGGCTGACCGACGCGGTGCGCAACACGCCGACGGCCAAAACCCCGACTTTTGCGTATCCCGCGCCTACTTCCAACGAGGACGCCGACGTTGCCACCAGGAAGTATTTGCAGGAGCAGTCCAAGCTCGTTGACGAGATCTACAAGCAGCGGCTGCATCGGTCTTGGGCCAAGGGTATCCGCGAGGATATCCTTGGGGACAAGAAGCATTATTTCAGCGGCACGGCTGACGCGAACCTACTCTCCGACATGGTGGTGCAGCTTCGTACAGAGTTCGCGTCTGCTGGACTGGAGCTGGCCTCGTTCGATCTGGACGAGCCTATGGCTCTGGTGGTGAGCAAGGTCAACGGCTTGCTCTACGACGTGCTCCAGCTGGTCATCGAGAAACACAGCAACGCCCACGTCTGGCTTACGGGGACGGACGCGTCTGCTGACCGAGATGGACGGCGTGCTCTGGTGGACATCATCAAGCGCTGCGTGCCGGTGGCGTTGCGGGAGTCTTTCCAGCAAGAGCATGCGGCTCTCAGCTATCCCGCCAACGTTGATCCCCAACCCGTTCTGGCACGGGAGCAACGTTTGGTGCGGGACAACAAGGCAGCTGACTGGACGCCCACCGAAGCCACCAGGAAGCTCAGCTTGTACACTCGGCTTGACCCGGTGTTCTACGCCGCGGTTAAGGTGCGCTATCCCATGGTAGCCGATCTTGCGACGGTTTCCCTCAGTGCCCTTCGCTCTCTGGTGGTTGAGATTTACCAGGCATGGGCGGCGACGGAGGCCGGGAAAGCTGCCCTGGCCAGCCCCTCTTCTGGTGGCGCGTCGGCTTTGCTCTCCAGCGACGAGCATCAGGTGCTCCTCGGCAAGATCCAGGAGTTGACTGAGCTGGTGCAGCGGCAGTGCGGGGCGGCTCAGTCGGTGGTGCAGCGGCAGCGGGATCCGCCGCAGCGGCAGCACGGGCAGCGGCCGCCGCAGGGACGCTAGCCGCAGCGGCAGGGGCAGCCCCAGCGGGGCTTTCGCATGGGTGTGAACAACCCACCCGCCGTGGGCTTCGATCGAGACGAGCAGCGGGCGAAACCGCTGTGTATTCGCTGCAAGAAATCCGGTAAGGAGCTTTATCACTTCTACCGCGACTGCCCTCTTGGCGGTCGCCAACATTCCCCTGGCACGGCCGCAGCTTTCTGCGTTCCCATCATCGGCGACGAGGATGCGGAGGGTGTGCACGCCCTTGCCATGTGTGCCGTGTTCCAGGAGGCAGCGGATGAGGGGGCGGTCGCCTTTGCCCGTGCGGCGACGGTGTACGGCCCGCCAGCGGTGCTTTGCGGGGGCGTTGTGGGGGGCATTGACGTGTCCGCCTACGGCTTCTCCGTGGACGCGGTGCCACCGGTGACGGGGACACCCGGTGAGGACATCCTCCAACGGCTGGACGACCTCGCGGCGGAGGTCAACGCGGCCGTTGAGCCTAAGGTACACTACACTCACGCCTCCTTCCTGCCGTCTGGGGAAGTTGACACGCAGGCTTCGGCTCTGGTGTGTGACCCTGCCGAGGCAGGTGACACACCGGAGAAGCAGGTTCCGGCAGGTGGTGCGGCGGCATCGGCGTCCGCCGTGCCGGCCCCTGCTATGCCTGTCCTGGAGGACGAGGAGGACCTCCTGAAGCTCTACGGCTACGGCGAGCCCGTGTCCCTTCAATCGGCACGGGTGACCACTACGGCGAGTACGGACGGTGAGTTCAAAGGCATTGTGGAGCATGTCAATCACGCCGCGGTTGTGCCGGTCGACCTAACTGGCTACGACACGGATGATTACGAGGACCTCCTCGACGGTAGCTTCAGGCTGAGACCGCAGGCTGTCTTGGCGGATCACGCGCGCCAGCCGCGGGCTCCTGCCATTTCGGCGAATCATGCGTCGGAGCCCGCAGCCCACGCACCTCCCTCTGGTGGTGCCGTTGGGGATTGGCGTGACGGTGCTCACCGCACCTCTGGTTGCGGCAAGCCGCCATGGGGCTTCCCCGCTCAGCCGGGTATGTGGGGGATGCCCTTCCTTCTTTCCTTCATTCTCTTGATTTCAGCCTTGGGAGTGGGAGCTGCCACCTTCACGGTGGCCAACGAAACCGACCTTCTGCAGGTGTCGGATGAGGAGGCACCGCTTGTTACGGTGCCGTGTGCTATTCCACCTCGTCTCCACCGGCGGGAACAGAGGCGGCAGGGCCTCTATATGGCTCCGGTGCCGTGGCATCCCGGGCCGCCGCCGCCTGCCGTGTTATTTGAGGACGGTCCTCCGCTGTCGCCGGCATCGTCTTCAGATGACGAGGCCCCACCGTCGGGCAGCACTTGGCAGCACCCCGGTGCGGTGCAGCCTCCCGTGATCGACGAATCAATAACTCCGACTCCGTCAAATTCTCTGGCGAATGATTTTTCAGTGATCGACACCTTACACTTTGGCCGCCCCGTATTGCTCCGCCGTGCTACTGCGGGCTACTACGGTGATCGATGTGGTGAAGGTGCTCCTCTGAATTTTGACCCCGAGTAGATCTCCTTCTGGCTCTGGCAGTGCACCACTTTCTGGTGGTGTACTGAGATGTATTTTGACCTCAACACGGTCTTCAATCTGGTTTGATTTGCTTTGACAACTTTATATTCTTCAATCTGACTTGCTGGTGCAGACTTTTTCAGTAGTTTAGCAGGACACTCAATTGCCTGTATGCTTTTGCTCTTGTACTAGCTAGAGGGTTCCAATTTGTGTATCAGAATGGCACAGTTGGATTAGCAGTTAGGACCTGTCACCCTGGCTTCTACCCTAGCAACTTACATTTCTGACTCTCCTAGCCAGTCACCACCCACAGTGCTGGGGTGGTGTGCTGGAATCTGTATAGGCAGCCCTGCCTATGACAGACCCCTAGGCCAACACTGGACTGCTGACTGATCTGTAGGCTCGTGCTGTGACACACGCTGTGTCACAGGTAGGCTAGACTCCGTTACCGTTGCGAGACCGTTCGGGGTATATCTAGCTTAGGGTTTATATCATTAAGGGAGTTTATCCAGACACAGTTCGAGACCCTCTGATATCTAGTGAACTAGGATATTCCGTTACCTGCGCTTTGCGACCCCTCGATTTCGTGAACAACTCTTGCCTTTTCTTCATTACTTCACACAATTTCTCGCCGAATTCGTCACGATTCTTCCCCTCACAAGTTTTGTTTTCTGCGACATAAGCCAGTCGCGGAACTCTAGTTCTTCAGCTCTCGTTAAGAGCCTCTGATCGTCACGGGAAGTTTTCGCATTTTCGAAGCCTAGTTGTCCCAACTTGTTTGTCACCATCCTACAAATTGTTTGTGGCTTGAGCGAACGAAATTTTGAAACACTAAGAGCTTGAAATCCCTTGCACTCATTATCAATGCAGTAATCGACGGCTTCCCTGTATAGCTCGTCCTCCCGCCCCATGATGGCGGGATAGGGTGAGGCACTTCCGTCGACGTACCTCAAGCAAGGAACGCGTTTCCCGCCTTCGCAGCCAATATCTCCGTGTATTGCGCCGCAAGAAGATACGCTGGAACATGAAAATGTTTCACAGTCGTTGCACGTGGACGTCAGGGCCAAGGTTTTTCGGATACAGCCTTCGTCTCAAGGATTCAAGAGTGACACTGTACCCTTATTATCACGTATACAGGGTGAACTTGCACACTCCAGTTCAAGCGCTGTATTGCGATGCGCACCAAGCCACGTGGATAAACCATCTTCCATACACCCCAAAAAAGTAATTTTAACTTCTTGTCGAGTTAGATGAAGGTCTGCTATTGGTTTCAGAAGGAGGGGGGATTTTTACCGGCTGAGGAGTCCACTATTTTTAGGGTTTTCGCACCAGATAAGGCGAATCAGAGCATCGACCGATATATGGGGCGTTTGGGCTTCCAAATTTACTCAAAAGTCAACTTGGGATAACGGGGTTTGGGCTATATATCGCCGCAAGGCATCGCCCACGGATACAGTGATAATAAGGGTACTTTGATAATAAGGGTACTCCCGCCTATATATCAATAGGGACAGGGTACGGGCGCTGGGAACTTGTCCAACTTTTCCGATGACACATGATGACTGCATGTCACGGCTGCGTCTATCGCGTGAGACACAGCGACACAGTGACCGCAATGAACGTCGCCGGCAGCAGACGGTGAACACATCGACATCGCGGACACCATTGCCGCTGCCGATGCCGTTGCATGACTGCCTACTCGTTACAGTACTGTACTCGTTCTTCGTTGACCCATCCCAATCCGCAATTGCATCGTAAAATTCTTCAGCTACAGTACCGAGTACGCAATTTCTTCAACGTTCCTCCGCCTCATGGGGCGAACGGTGCTGTGACTGCTGTGATACACGCAGGGATTTCCAAAGTGCTCGGCTACTTTTATTTTTCAGTTCGCTTATCATAATGTGTAAACTTATGATACTATATGTGCGCAGGTCATGTCGCAGGTATCCGATTGCGAGGAGGGACGCGCGCTCTTGAGATGTGGAAGTCGAGGTTGGCGAATGCCAACCTTGCTTGGGATGAAACCCAACCATATCGAACGTATCGTATTAAGATATACATATTTCACGTTTGCATCCTTGGCATCTATGCAAAGTATGAGGAGCATTAAGTGAGCATAAGTCCTAGGCTGTTTTGGTTTTTGGTTCATGGCGCATTCGCGACCTCTTGGGGTGTGGAAGTCGAGGTTGGTTTAAACCAACCTTGCTTGGGATGAAACCCAACCACATCGGATTATCTTATCGCACCTATCTTAGTTAAGTAATATATATTACAAGTTTGAAGGTCTTTCGAGAACGTTAAGGCGATGGCTGATTTTGTTTTTTGGGGTCGTAATACATCATGGAGAACAAAATCAGCCTACGAACTTGTCCTAACCGTTTGAGGCTCAAACCTTACAGGTTCATTGAGAAAAATGTACTGATGAGATAAGTTCGATGTGGTTGGGTTTCATCCCAAGCAAGGTTGGTTTAGACCAACCTCGGCTTCCACACCCCAAGAGGTCACGAATGCGCCATGAACCCAAAACCAAAACAGCCTAAGACTTATGTCCACTCAATGCTCCTCATACTTTGCATACATGCCAAGGATGCAAACGTGAAATATATACGATAAGTTCGATATGGTTGGGTTTCATCCCAAGCAAGGTTGGCATTCGCCAACCTCGACTTCCACATCTCAAGAGCGCGCGTCCCTCCTCGCCATCGGATACCTGCGACATGACCTGCACACACATAGTATCATAAGTTTACACATTATGATAAGCGAACTGAAAAATAAAAGTAGCCGAGCACTTTGGAAATCCCTGCGTGTATCACAGCAGTCACAGCACCGTTCGCCCCATGAGGCGGAGGAACGTTGAAGAAATTGCGTACTGTAGCTGAAGAATTTTACGATGCAATTGCGGATTGGGATGGGTCAACGAAGAACGAGTAGAGCTAACAGTAACGAGTAAGCAGTCACGCAACGGCATCGGCAGCGGCAATGGTGTCCGCGTTGTCTGCCGTTGCCTAAAATGCTAATTTCTGGTTGGTCCAACTCGGATGACACGTCTGCGGACAAGGGTTCTTGTCAAGCCGTGCTATATAATTTTATACAGGAAATAAAAAGCAAAATATAAAAATATAAAAGAATATACAAAATGAAAATATACAAAATAGAATTTTCGAATTTCGAATATAATAAAATAATTTATTTGAGAAAATATCCTGAGGAGCATAAATGCTGATGTCGTGTTCCAGCTCAGCTCCCCTACCTCGCCCGCGCCCCGGCGACCCCCCCGGCTCTACGGGGCGGCCCACCGAGGCGCCTATACCGCTGCTCCACGACTGCCTCTGCTCCATTCATCTTTGGTTTCGATCCAGGTACCTGCCGCATCCCACATCAACCGCCCACCCCCACATCCACGCTCAGCCACTGCGCCACGCGGGCGCCTGATGATGAAAACCGAAAATTAGTAAAACCTTTATAAAACACGAAACGGGATAATGAATAATGGATCGCGCGCATCGAAATTCGATGATGACATAATATTACGTAATAAAATATGATGACGTGATATTATGTAAAATCATATCCGAAATATTAAAATACAGGTTAATGCCTTCAGGATTAATAAAAGGCAATTCACAACTTCGCTGTAACAGGAATCATACACCTATATATGGAATCTTCGGCGTGACGCAAGACGGCGTCTGTCACACTATTCTATTATTGTGAAGCCCGCAAAGCTCCCAGAATGAAAGTTAGTGACACTGTCATCAAAGACGCCTGTATGAGCTGCAACAGGAATTATACAATCTGTGGGAAGCGGCATCAGCGACAGTAACACTATTCTTTTAGCATTCCATTTACATTGCGAAGCCCGCAAAGCTCCCGGAATGAAAGTTGGTGACACCATCATAAAAAACGCCTGTGTGGGCTGCAACAGAAATTATACATACATACATATCCTTCTGCCTGCGCTAAACGTCGTCAGCCTGTCACACTATGCTATATTTAGATTGCGAAGCCCGCAATGCCGCAAAGCTCACATATAAATTAAAGTTGGTGAGACTGTCATCAAAGACGCCGATGCGATGTGGATGTGGGCTGCAACAGAAATTATACACACCGATGGCGCGACGCGAAATACTCTGCCAGCTCTTTCAAAATCGGTCATCACGTTCGATCGGCCATCACCTTCAAAACTTAAAATTCGAAATTGGAAACGTACATATGAAATCAGTGGTGGGAAAAAGTGAAATAATCTTGGTATAAATTCAATGGTGGGAAGACTGTATAGTGAAATTCAGTAGCATACTGTATAGGACTGCATAGTGAAGTCCAGGTATGCTACTGAATTTGAATCCTGTATTGAAATTCCTATAGTGAATTCCTGTAAGTCCTGAAATTCCTGTAATTCCTATAGTGAAATTCAGTATACTACTGTATAGTGAAATTCAGTATCGAGTATAAATACAATGGTGGGAGGACTGTATAGTGAAATAATCTGAGTAAAAATTAAGAGGTGGGAAGACTGTATAATTTGTACCTTGGATGGGAAAACGTGAAATACTTGTTTATATTGTAGGTAAATCTTGCGTAAACGATTTATACCTGCCGCATATCAAGTCAGTCGAGAAGCGGAAAACAGGCTGGGGATCGACGGTAGAGTTCAAAGTAATTTGAATAAATGGACGACGATTAAGGGGCATGGTTGACAATGTTGAGGCAAGGGTTGACAATTTTGTGGAATGCCATAGTATGTGGATAGCTAATGAACTGTCGATCTGAAAGTCAGTAGGGGATCAACGGCAGACAAGTTAGATGTCAGTCGTTGCCTGGGTTGACAATGACACGTCGGCCAACAAGTTGGCCAACGTGCGCATTGTCAACCCAGGCAACGACTGACATCTGCCTCATGTCGATGTGACATGTGTTCACCGTCTGCTGCCGGCGACGTTCATTGCGGTCACTGTGGCGCTGTGTCTCACGCGATAGACGCAGCCGTGACATGCAGTCATCATGTGTCATCGGAAAAGTTGGACAAGTTCCCAGCGCCCGTACCCTGTGCGAATCGTTTTAAATTGCGATGGAATCTACATGTGATCGATTCTACCCCGATGCGGGCGCAGCGGGAGGGGGGGTAGTAGTAGTATGAGTATCCCCCTGAGCTGACGATGACGTCTCACTCTTGTCCCCAAAGAATAGAGCTTACAGCTTTATGGACTAAAATAGGCAGACTTATGGACCCCAGCCAGAATATTACAAACCCTAAATGCATATTTTAGTCCATAAGGATAAGCTTTGGGGCCTGGGACAAGAGACTCTCGAACCGGAAGATGCAAGATGAAGATCGAGATCCCGCCATTGGCAATTATTCAGCATCAACAATTCTGAATTCTCAATTCAGCAATCAACATCATTATGATTCGATTCAAGATTGACCCCTATTTAACTATCGTATGCTTACAGGTATGATACCTGGAGTCTCTCGAGGACCAGGGCTTTCCTCAGGTACTAAAACACGCAGGTGTTTTTCGTGCGTAGTGCGTAGAATAATACCGAATACGCACTACGCGTGCCCATAACCCACTACGCACGAAGTACCGGTACGCACGCTTCTGCGATTGGCAGTATACCTGATACTTTACCTATGCGGCCCAAATCGGTTATGTAGAGACATATATATATATGTTACGTTACAAGCACGCCGCGCGCATATGCGCGCCGATTTTTAGCATGAGCGCGCCAGGCGCGCTTGTAGCGTTACATACCGTTACAAGCGCGCCTGGCGCGCTTGTAACCATTCTGAATCGGGTCTCGCGTTATGAGCACGCTTGCTATCATGAGCGCGCCGATACCCTTGTCGCACGGACCGTAACCACCACGATTCGAACCTGTACAGTTCTTGATAACAAACCTTTACGTAGTCGGACATTCTCATATTTTTACCTTACGTACTGCCGACCTGGCTGCCACAGAAAGAATATGGCCGCAGCACGATGGATACGTGTATTTTCAAACGCGTCAGCACCCTTAAAACTGACGCCCTTTACTTCTTCTAATGTTGCGAGGCAATCTTTGGCTCCTTTAACTCACTCTTGGAACGACACTTCGCGTACTCCTTGGACCCATCTGACCCCCATTGCACTTGTGGGTGTGGGCGCTTTCTTCACGCCCATCGCGCTTTGCGATGACAACGACAAATCCACGCCTCCTGTATCCGAAGATGCTGAAAAGGACAGTTCAGGAGAGGGCATTGATACCGCCTTCTCAAAGGCAAAACCTGAGTTCAAGAGCCACCCGGAATTTGTTTCGTTTATGGCGAAGGAGATGGCAGACAAGACTCCCTTTCAACAAGCGCACGCTCTTGTCTTTAGTGATGACTACTATGCCAGATGCAAGGAGGCATGCACAGGCGATCTTGGTACAAAAGATAGGCTAGTGCGCACCATGCGCGACAAACAGTACTCAGTGCCAGACTCTGGTCCCTTCAAGGGTAGGCTTTGTAAGCAGGAAAAAGAAGGCCTTCGCGCTGTTGTTCCCTTCAGTTTGATCGAGTACACCATTTGGTTCAAGCATGTGGGAGAGAAGGGTCACTTGAGGGGTCGCCAACGAACCTTCAAAGCTTTGCGTGAGAATTACGTCGGGATACCTGCTAGGTGGATAGACAAATACAAGACCTTCTGCGAATATTGTCAACAGGACCAGCGTAGGAAGCAAGACAGTCGCATCAAGCCGATTCAAGTGAACCTAGTGTGGGAGCGACATCAGTGCGACTTGATAGATCTTCGTAAGTTCCAGTGCAAGTTCCAGGGCATCTCTTACAAGTGGCTCCTTCACTTGAAGGATCACCACTCGCGTTATAGTTTCCTTGTTGCATTGGAGAAGAAGGAAGCTAGGGGCGTGCTTGACGCGGTTATGGCTATTTACGATGTATTTGGACCCCCTTGCATCTTCCAAACCGATAATGGGAAAGAGTTTACAGCGGAGGTGTTACAGAGTGCGTTCAAAGAACGCTGGCCTGGTATCCAATTGCTGAATGGCCGCGCGCGCCACCCACAATCACAGGGCTCAGTAGAACGCGCGAATGCGGTAGTGGAGGAGTACATCAGATTGCTTCTACGCTCACAACCTGGAATGCCTTGGGCGGACCCGTTCGTTTTAAAAAGTATAGCGTGGGCAATGAACACGACTTTCAGCGAGCCACTTCAGATGACGCCTTACAAATGTTTGTTTGGCTACGCGCCTCGTTTGGAAGAACAGGCAGCAGGCATGTGTCTTGACAAAGCACAAGCGGTTGCAGCGGAATTTTAATAATCTGCTGTGAATGTAATAACCTGCTGTAAATGTAATAACCTGCTGGAATTGTAACAATGTGCTGTGAATGTAATAACCTGCTGATAATGGAATAACCGGCTGGAAATGTAATAATCTGCTGAAATGGAAATGTAATAACCTGCTGTCAATGTAATAACCTGACCGTAATTTTCGCGGAGCGCTGCCTACGGGGGGTCGTGGGCTCCCCTACTACGTGGACACTACGTGGGCTACGCACACTCCGTACTTAAGCCCTCCCCCCCTCGCCCCCTCTGGTTTTTTCCCTCCTTTTTCTCTTTCTTTTTTCCCTTTTCCTCTTTCCCCTTTCCCCTTTCTCTTTCTCCTTTTCTTTTAGTTTTACCGCTCACGTATCACTTATCATATCTCATCTCGCCGCAATATTTCACCTCGCCGCAATATTATATGTCACCGCGTTATTACATCTCACCGCGTTATTACGTCTCGCCGGAATATTACATCTCGCCGCGTTAGTACATCTCACCGCAAGATTACATCCCCCCGCGTTCTTACATCTCCCCGCAATATTTCATCTCACCGCAATATTACATCCCCACCGCAATATTTCATCTCACCGCAATATTACATCTCGCCGCGTTAGTACATCTCACCGCAATATTTCATCTCGCCGCAATAGTACATCCCCCGCGTTCTTACATCTCGCCGCGTTAGATACACATGCCCCCCACCCCCTCTTTCACCGTAACACACACCCCTTAACCCCCCCTCACCATACCCCCTCACCATGCCCCCCGCACCCCCTCTACACCCCCATACACACCCACACACCCCCTCACCATGCCCCCCACCCCTTTCACCGTAACACACACCCCTAACCCCCCTCACCATACCCCCCCTCAACATGCCCCCGCACCCCTACACCCCCATACACACCCCTACCCCCCCTCACCATGCCCCCCCACCCCCTCTTTTCACCGTAACACACACCTCCCTTAACCCCCCCTCACCATACCTCACCATGCCCCCGCACCCCCTCTTACACCCCCATACACACCCCCCCTCACCATGCCCCCCACCCCTCTTTTCACCGGTAACACACACCCCTAACCCCCCTCACCATACCCCCCCTCAACATGCCCCCGCACCCCCTCTTACACCCCCATACACACCCCTGATTCCCCCCTACCCTCACCATGCCCCCCACCCCCTCTTCACCGTAACACACACCCCTTAACCCCCTCACCACCCCGCCTCAACATGCCCCCGCACCGCCTCTACTGCGAGACAACGGAGCCGGGTTCAACCCGGACCCGTCGAACGGAGCCACGAAAAATCCTGGCTTTGGCTCCGATCGAGTCTAGAATATCCTGGCTTCGCCACGACCCGTCTCGATCGGAGCTTCAAAATATCTGGCTTTGGCTCCGATCGAGCCTAGAATATCCTGGCTTCGCCACGACCCGTCTCGATCGGAGCTTCAAAATATCTGGCTTTGGCTCCGATCGAGCCTAGAATTACCTGGCTTCGCCACAACCCGTCTCGATCGGAGCTTCAAAATATCAGGCTTTGGCTCCGATCGAGCCTAGAATTTCCTGGCTTCGCCACGACCCGTCTCGATCGGAGCTTCAAAATAACTGGCTTTGTCTCCGCAAACCCGTCGGGTTCGTCAAGATATCGCCAGCTAAAACCTAAAATTATCCAATCACGAAATGCCAAATCTTGGTGAGGCCGTCGCCGCCACTCGACATTTTGCCACGATATACAATTCCGTATTCATTTACTAAATCGCATATCATACTATCTAGCTCACTCAAACATGTCCATATAAACACTGCATCCTCCCATAAAGCTCAATTTTACTCCGAGTCCCGTCACCTATCCGGCTATCACTTATCCAACTCGCAAATAATGTCAGATAAGAAGAAACAAGCGGCGTTGCCGTGCGAGGTGGTGAAAAGGTACCCTGGGAAGGAGCAGGTAGATCTGTCAGTTCAAATTCTTATTCCTGGACATTGGTTCAATGGCCTAGTAGGGGCCGAGAAGGCCAAGAAATATACAGCAACCGCTGTAGAGTACGCAAATTGTCGCCAATTTGGAGCCGCAAGATCCCTGGTCAAGACCGAAGCGATCAGATTCCAGGTGACAATTGTACGCCTCCCCTTGGAGAGCTAGAGTTTCCAACTCTTGCAAAGTGGAACTATTGCAAGGTGGGGCTCATTGTTGACTGTTGAGCGCTCCGAGACATTCTGATTTCTGAACAGTCCGAGACATTCTGAACTGTACCATGCTCACATCACTTTGCACTATTTTTCTTAGGTGGATGCAGACGTCCTTGAGAGCCCCGACCATGAGGGCTATTGGATACGACTGGATCAATGGAACCGGTTTCGCCACGACACCTTCAAAGACGATCGCGCAGCAGAGCTTCGCTTCATTCCAGCAAGCAACCTACATTCCGTTGCCCCTTCATCTGATTCCGCTTCCCCAGGATCCGCCAGTGCGGCAACGCGTGCTCCTGTGTACGAATACTTTAACCCACTTGGAGACGCTATACATGTCCCTCAATCTGGTAACAACAAGGGCAAGAAGCTGAAGTGCTCATTGTGGAAGTGTGGGTTATGCAAGGCTGGGCAAGCTGATGGAAGCGGAGTACAATCGCCAACTCCGTTTTCGTGCTGCCCACCTGTTGAGCAAGAACTTGGTGTGGGCCCCCGGTGTGGCGACCGGTGCTGAAGAACCTGCTGTGAACAGTAAGGATGCGACCGCTACGGTGGATGTTGCACAACCTGTAGTGAAGAGGAGGAGGCCTTTAAGCCATCTTTCTAAGAACTTTAGTGCGCGTGAGGTTTCCATGGCCACAGCTTGTGATGATCCATCCTCGCGCGTAACGGCCATCGTCAATGCTGAAAAGGTTGCCTTCGAAACGTTGAGTAAGGCGGCTCTTGCAAGTGGTCTTTACCTTGACACGCAAACACAGGAGTTCAATCAACTCGGTTTTTCAGTGACAATGAGAGGCAAATTCCTATTCACCTGGCAGTGTATTGTGCCGATTGCTGCTCTAAGAAGGGGGCCTCTGCAACGGTTGAGCATGTTTTCAGTGGGGCAGGAACATTACTTGCAGACTATCACGCAGGGTCATTGTCCCCTCAGATGATGCAAGTCTACATGTTTGTTCGCGCCAACTGGGTGTATGAGTTTTTGCGCCCCTCTACAGATGAGATAATTTCAGAGTACAAAAAGCGACACGGGTCTACTCCCATAGAAGATGTACTTTCAGATGATGAGGGTGAAGAAATTGTGGAATGTGAAGTGTAGTATACTTAGAACGTTAGAAGTAGCATATGTTGTATAGCTGTTGCATTTGGCGGGCTTGTACTGTGTGAAAGAAATAGACTGTGTTATTAAGTGATATCATCCTTGCTAGATTATTTGCTATGTGGTAACATTACTTCCTGAAATTTTCGTTGTTCCGGCTCCGTAAACTTGTCATATTCTCGGAGCCTAGAAATCTCTGGCTCCGTCTCGGTCCGAGTCTAAAATCCCCTGCCTCCGTCTTGACCCGTCTCGATCGAAGCCTAAAGAATCTTGACTCTGTCTCGGTCGGATTCGTAAAAATCCTGCCTCCGATGCTACCCGTCTCGATCGAAGCCTGTAGAATCCTGACTCTGTCTCGGTCGGAGCCATAAAATTCCTGCCTCCGTCTTGACCCGTCTCGATCGAAGCCTAAAAGATTTGGGCTTCGGCTCGGATCGAGACAAACAAATTCTGGATCCGAACGTACGGAGCCGGACCCGTTGTCACTACTGCCTCTTTACACCCCCATACACACCCCTACCCCCCTCACCATGCCCCCCACCCCTCTTTCACCGTAACACACACCCCTTAACCCCCGCTCATACCCCCTCACCATGCCCCCCGCACCCCCCACCCCATACACACCCCTACCCCCTCACCATTGCCCCACCCCTCTTTCACCGTAACACACACCCCTTAACCCCTCACCATACCCCCTCACCATGCCCCCTGCACCCCTCTTACACCCCCATACACACCCCTACCCCCCCCACCATGCCCCCCACCCTCTTTCACCGTAACACACACCCCTTAACCCCCTCACCATACTTCACTATGCCTCGCACCCCTCTTACACCCCATACACACCCCTACCCCTCACCATTGCCCCCCACCCTCTTTTCACCAAAAACACACACCCCTTAACCCCCCCTCACCATACCCCCTCAACATGCCCCCTGCACCCTCTTACACCCCATACACACCCCTACCCCCTCACCATGCCCCCCACCCCTCTTCACCGTAACACACACCCCTTAACCCCCTCACCATACCCCCCTCAACATGCCCCCGCACCCCTCTACACCCCATACACACCCCTACCCCCCTCCCTCACCATGCCCCCCCACCCCCTCTTTTTCACCGTACAACACACACCCCTTAACCCCCTCACCATACCCCCTGCCAACATGCCCCCCGCACCCCTCTCTTACACCCCCATACACCCCCTACCCCCCTCTCACCATGCCCCTGCCCCATACCCGGAACACCCCCCAAATCACCTCTTTTAACCCTAAAGCTAACCCTTCAACTGCCCGGTATTTTTCCTCTACATACAGCCCCCCCAACTTCCTCGATACCCCCTCATCAGTCCCCAGCGTCTCCCTATAGGCTTTGCGTGCTGATGCCAAAAAACTGGCGCGCTCGTGCCAAAATATCGGCGCGCTTATGCGCGCGGCGTGCTCATACCGTGAGGCAATGGTCACAAGCGCGCCAGGCGCGCTTGTAACGGTATGTAACGCTACAAGCGCGCCTGGCACGCTCATGCTAAAATCGGCGCGCATATGCGCGCGGCGTGCTTGTAACGTAACATATATATATATATCTCGAGTTCTCGACTGTCAAAGCAAACCACAGGTGCGGACACTGTACTGAGAGTCTAAAAATCAGATAGACAAAATAACTCCCGGTGTTTTGGGGATGGGAGCCGGAAAGCAAGTGACAGGTGGCTCTACAGGTGACAGCCGGGCGGGGAGGGGTGAAAATGAGGCACGCCACTGCCCACCCTTATGGGGTAGGAAATGCTAGAACAAGCACACAGTGAAGCACTACTAGAATGTCCTAGTGACACAGTGAAAACGCTGAACGCCGTAGGGTTTGAGCGAGGCAAATCGGGTATCTCAAAAGATAGAAATGAATACACGACTCTCAGGCTATCTAAGCTTTGAGGCCGTCACTAGGCAATCATATCGTGTGTCACAGTCTAAGCTACCGAAGTCGAACTACTGAGTACAGGTAGGAAGTCACTGTACTGTCACTGTCACTGGCATACGTCATACGTGGTACTGAACTACTGAATCTCAGCACACCACCTCGGCTGAGGTGGCACAAGAATGTGAAACAGGTAGCTAATGCAAACTAAGAGGTCCCCGTCCACGGATCAGAACAACATCAACCAAAGTGCCGACCTGCCGCCATCCCCGCTTCCGGCTAACCCTCTAAACCGAATGCTAAAGTACTAGTATATGCATGCCAACTAGGTGGACTGCCACAAGGATATGAAAATAGCAACTGGTCTCCGCCAGATCTCGCTCCCCGATAGATACTCTCATCCGATGCTGCTCAGCTCGATGGTCAACCAGTACTCGAGGTCATAGAAGATGTCAAAGAAGTACAGGATGTAGTCCAAAGGCCAGAATCCAGTCAGATGTGCTTAAGGTCAGAGTAGAGCTGTCGGTGTCTAAGGTCTCATAGGGCAGGTCATAGGTACCAGTCTGTCCACGAACACAAAGTCCAGTCCAGGAGGGCACCACGTCAAAGGGCATCAATCCAGTCAGACCAAAAGACCCCTTGCCCGACCGCTGCCGGCTCATAGGCCTGCAGCTCAGCCGGACAGAGGACCAGAGAACCTAGGAGTCACCCGCACCACTGGGGCGCGGGCGGATCACGTCCATGAAGGACTCGATCATGCTGATGATCACCCGCACCTTGTCCTTGAGGCCAGGAAGAGGTTTGGTGAAGATATCAGCCAGGTTGAGTAAAGTATTGATGTAAACAGGCACTAGGTACCCAGCACACACCCACCCCCGAAAGCAGTGAAAACGGATCAACACGTGCTTAATCTTGGTGGATAGCATGACATTCCTCAGGATGGAGGAGGCCGCCTGGTTGTCAATCATGACAGCCACCGGGAGCTCCAGCCTGGGAATGAAGGGCCCAGAGGTATCATACATACCAGACCGCTGAGAGTGGTACTCCCGCGGACCGTCCTCATAGCCTGTGCCGTCAAATGGCACCGGCACCGCATGAGGCAGGGCATACAGGCTGCTGTCAGGAACAGGCTCAGCTTCCCGATAGTGTAGGGGGGAGGCGGGGCCCATCTGACCATAACCCATAGCATGATTCTCGAAGAACGTGGCCGCCCTCTGCATCCAAGAAGTGTCAGCTGCATGGAAGGCCGTATACAGAGCCAGAGCAGACACACCCGGCTCCTGCTGCGTGATTCTGATAAACCCGAACATCTCCACAATCATATGAATAGCAGACATGGCCCGCTGTCCAACCACAGAGGCAGCCACATACTCAGATCCAGTGGAGGACATCTCAGCATCGGTCTGGCGGGCACACGCCCAATGAAGCACCATGCCGTTGAGGAACACAATGCCCCCCGAGTAGGAGAGGCACCCGTTGAGTTTGTTACGAGCATGGTCAGCATCCGAATACACCTGTATTGTGAGCACAGAAAGCGGTGCACCGGGGTAAGCATAACGGATACGGTAGTGCCGTGTGAAGTAAAGATACTGAGCCACTCTCTGAAGTGCCTCCCAGGCCTGAGCTGAGGGGCACGAGGAGAACTGTGCCAGATATATGACTGAGTAGTACACATCTGGCCTGGTGCACCGTGCAATCCACAACAGGGACCCGAGCAGTGAGAGGTACGGGGTGACAAGGGTGAGATCAGGGTGCTCCGGCTTCTGGATAACGAGGTTCACATCCATCGGATTGTGAAAGGTTTTGGCTGGAAGCTTGAACTTGGACATGAGCTCCTTGATCTGCCTGGTTTGGGACAGTGCAATGCCCCACCGATCATAGTCAACCGCAAGCTGCAGGACGGCTGTCATACGGCCAAGATTCTTGCTCTTGAATGCCGCCTGGAAAGCTGCCCAGACAGCCTGGTGGAATGCATCATCACATGTCAGCCCGAAGTCATCCACGTAGACAGCCACGAAGGCTACGAACACAGAGGTCACAATATAGTAGAGGCACGGGTGATATGTGGACTGGGTGAAGTGCATTCCCTGATAGGTGAAGGACTTCGTGAATTTGTTGGCCAGCTTCTGCCAGGAAGCACCAGCTGTCCGTAGCCCGTAGAGAGCATAGAGCAGCTTGGCATAGCCATATCTGCCCTCATACTTATATCCAGAGGGGAACCGCACATATATAGGAACCTCCAGACGGGCATGAACAAAGGCCTGACTGACGTCAAAGTGATAGACCATAACCCCCATACCAGCAAAGATAATAGACAGGATGAAGAGAAGGCGGAAGTAGGTGGGCAGGTCTGCTACCGTGCATGCAGTCTCAGCCTGGGTGTAGCCCCAGTGCCACGTGGCCGCCACGGCCATCCGAGCTTTATGAATTTGGACGGGCGGCAGGCCATCCCGTGGCTTCCAGGGTTTGTTCAGCACAAAGATGGTGCTGGTGGCAATCTCACCGTCCGTGAGCTCCTCCACTGGCTCTATCTTACCCTGGTCAATCAGAGGCTGCACCTCCCCACCGGTAATAGCCTCCTCCCACTGAGCCCCATCAGGCATGGACAGTGCCTGGCGGTACCCACCCGGCAGTGGCAGATCAGGGGCCGCAGTATGGTATAGGCGCTCGGCGAGGTCAGCAGAAATATGACAGAAGCTGAGGGTGCCACTGGCAGGCAGTGTACCGACCGTGTCCTCTGGTGGGACCACATAGTGCGGAAGGAGCCACTGGTCCTGCTCCGGGTGGTCGGAGAAGGGAAGGTGGCAAGCACTGTGGGTGTCAGTGAACACCACCCGACTGGCACGGAGGTCCATGGCATGGGCACGTGGGG
This sequence comes from Cymbomonas tetramitiformis, assembly GCA_001247695.2. NCBI lineage: Eukaryota > Viridiplantae > Chlorophyta > Pyramimonadophyceae > Pyramimonadales > Pyramimonadaceae > Cymbomonas > Cymbomonas tetramitiformis. Next base: position 101,261 of record LGRX02000543.1, on the reverse strand, counting down.
CAGCCACATCACCGTAGGTCATAGGCCGGAAGAGCACCCCATAGGACCTGGACCGCCTCATGTCTGTCGATGCAATGAGTGCCGGATACAGCGGATCACCGCGGGCCTCCTGAGCCTTAGCCAGAGTCCAGAGCGGGTAGTATTGGTTGACACAGTCAACGACCCTGCGGCGGTCCAGCCAGTGGACCAAGTCAAACCAAGCAGTGCCTGCAGGGTCAGCCATGACGTACTGCTGGGCTGTGGTCCAGAAGGTGTCGGCAGAGCCAGTGTCAAGCAACTGCACGGTGGCATAGGTCTCACCGTCCCAGGTGTCATAATAGGCAGCCACGGGATGGACCGACACCACCATGTCAGTGGTGTAGTCCCCCCACGGCTCCGGCCTGTCACTCGGCACAGGCGCGGAGTGCTGCTCGTCGGGAGCGCAGGGAACATATCAGCCTCCTATGGCCGGTCTGTGGCCGTACGATGAAGGCTGTGGCCGAGGTTTGGCCGAGGGTGCTTTTAATTTGCTTGTTGGCCGAGACGAATTATGTAAAATTTTGAAAATTTTCCCGAAATTGTGCGATTTTAATGATATTATCATACTTAAAATTGAAATTTTGCGCCTGCGGCGGGCAATTTTAGATTTTGGCCGAGATGGCCGAAACTTGGCCGATGGAAATTTTGGGTGTTGGCCGTACGACATAAAAGTTTGATATGTTCCCTGCGGGAGCGGGGGCAGGGAACGATGACATCACCTGCCCGAACTCTGAATAGTTTCTGATGAAGTCCGGCCGGCCCTCGGAAACGACTTTGTTCCTCTCCAGGTCCAGCACCTTGTAGGCCGAGGACCTAAGGCTGATGCCTATAAACCGCCCCTGCCAGGCCCGGGGGGTCCGCTTCTTGGAGACCCCTGGACACCGGGCCCGCATCTGCTGATCATCCATGGCCACAGTGCACAGGGTACCGAATATCTCGATACGGGAGTAGGTAAAGTGATCGCCCATAAGGTGATAGAATGGTACCACGGCGTCCCGCCCATGAGGCAGGATATCCCATCATAACAAGCAGGCATGACTGTCCGCAAGGGGCCAGTAGGTAAGGTCCATACCGGCTGTCTCCAGAAGTGCACGGGAGACCGACGAGATCTTACCGATCACATACTCAGCCATGAAGTTCTGCCAGTGCAGGGTGGGCGATGACTGCTGGTGTTTGATGCCATGGTGTTTGTACAAAGCCTGTGCTGCAGGGTCACACAGCTCCGGGGCACAATCAGTGCGGAGGACCAGACCAGTGCAGGCAAAGCCATGATGAACAACATCTGCCAGGAACTGAGCCAGAATGAAGCTGTAGTATGCCGATTTCTCAGCAGAGAAGTAGCAAAATGTAAATCTCACAGTGAACTCCACAAAGGTCCAGCGGTACCTCGACCCGTCATAGCCAATAGTGGCTAGCCAATAGGCGTGATCGGGTCTGTAGCATCAGCCGCCCACATAGATCCAGGCTTCTGAGCCTTGTATCTGTCAGCTGGAGGGTGTTTCGGACTTGGCTGCACCGCCCGCATACGGGCACACACAGCACAGGCCTCAGCACAGGTCCTGTGAACCAGAAGCTGCTCCCGGGTAACAGTGGTACCAGGTCGGGCAATCTCAACACCAAGGTCCATGAGCTGAGCCAGCCTGAGACCATGAGCATGAGCATATGCGGTATGGCACCACCTCTCAGGGGTGAAGAACTTCATGGACGTGTACCGATCACGGTAGATGATAGCCACCGGGAACGGGGTACCAGCAATGAAGACACGGTCCCCCCCGCCCTCCGAGCCAGCCGACTGAAGGGGCCGTCCAGCATATGTGTGCTCACGACGGTAGCTGAATATGCCCTCTGTGCCAGCCGGATACACATGTAGTACCTCCCAGTGAATAAGGTGCTGCCTGAAGGTACTGAGGTGTGACTGGGGAATCAGGAAGAGGAATACCGTGTGCTCGGGGTCGGTTGCAAAGTCTCGGTTGGCCTTCTTGAGCATCCGCTCACAGGTGAGCCTGTCAAAGGGCGGGTTGCCATATATATAGGCACCGGCCCAGAGGTGGCCCCAGCAGGAATCAGAGAGTGAATACCTGACTGGGCAGGTCTGGTTGTTACCCACGCCGGGGGGGAGGTCATCTCCGAAGAGAGAGATGTCAAAGTTGTGTTCCCCGATCTTGGCCAGTGCAGCGGGCGAGCCCTTCAGGAAAGCCCACTTGGCATACTCTGAGCGGGCCCACATCCAGTGTTCCAGTCACAGATCTCACCAGTGCGGACACGTGAGACAGTCTGGGTGAGTGCACTGGCGGCCCCCTCAGGGACCTCCGCCCACATATAGTCTGTGCCAGAGTCAATGATCCGATATACACGGCCAGTAGGCAGGTGGGTGTACGTGAGGGACACAAGGTCAGGTGATCCGAAGCCGAGGGATAGCATAACCCGAGAAGACAGGAGAGTGCGGCAGCCTGCTTTATAGTGTGAGTTTGGGAGAACGAAGTGGTCGATGGCTCCGTCCTGGATACAGACCCCATACAGATGGAACGTCACAGTAGCATTTGTCCTGTGAGCTCCAGACGTGACCATGGTGAAGGCCACCGTACGGGAGTAGTCCACGTCGGTGCAGGCCGACAGGTCCCCGCACATGACACATGTGGCTCCAGAGTCACACACAATGCCCCTGTCAACCCGGACGGGTGCAGGGACAGTACTGGCCAGAGAACTGAATCCAGAAGCAGCCCACTCCTCGTCGGGTATATACAAAGGAACTGACTCCGCACTGCCATAAACCAGAATACCAGTATAACCAGCGGGTACCAAACTAAGGGTAGACCACTGTATGTAACTGACCCAAGCTGACCAGACAGTACACCAAGCTCCACAGAAGCATAAGTACCAACAGCATAACCAGAGACCAGACATAAGCCGGTATCACCGGTAGCCAGTCCATCAGCTGAGAAAAGCTGACCAGCAGAACGGCCGACGGACCCCCATGCTGGTGGAGTAAGCTGACTGACTGACTGACTGACTGCCGCAGACCCAGAGAGTACCCCAAACAATAGTGCCGAGGTACATAAGGCCAGGCCACAGATAACCAGAATAGCAGCCCAGGCTGGTGAGGAGTGTCGGAAGGCACGGGGCTCACCCTCCGGAGGCCGGGTTGTTGGAGGTCGGGACCTGCCCGCCGGAGACTGCCGGTTCACAAGGCGCCTCCAGGTGCGCACGGGAGTCCTGGCACCAACGGCAGGAAGACAAGCCGAGATAGCCAGACCCCAGGTGACAGCATGCCAAAGTGCCAGAGCCCGTGGGTGCATCTCCAGCACAGCATCGGAGGCACCACCAGACTGCACCGCATCTGCCGTGCCAGAGAATGCAATAATGCATAGCAAACGCATGTAGAGGAAGTGACCAGCCCCATAGGGCCTGCGGCCCGGGCCACCCGGACCTCTGGGCCGGGATAGCGGCGCCGTGCTCACCAGCTGTACAGCTCCAGGGAATTCGGTGTTGGTTGCTGTGATCTGTACGTCGGCTGCCGGCACAGCCGGCTGCTGCGGCTCAACACTGAAGTGTTGCAGTGACATGGCCGTGTCCGGAGGCTGGTGCACAGCAATGTGGAGCTGAGCAGGCGTGTCCTCACCGTCGGGGCAGTCCCCATCGTCAGAGTCCTGGTACGAGTTGAAGCGGTTGACAGCGTCGTAGTACTGCTCCTCCGAGCGGTCACATGAATCCCAAATAGCCCACTCCGACTCAGTCCAAGGCTCCTCACTGTCAACGGCAGAGTGCGGCACCACGGCAGCCGCCTGGGCCGCGGGAAGGCCAAGCGGCGCCTCTCCGAGCTCCAATGAGTAAGTGTACAGGCATGACTCATACACCTCCTCCTCCGGATCGAGGAAAGCCTCATCCAGCTCTGCCAGGATGTCTGCAATCGGTGTCCCCTCGGGGTGAAACCCCGCCATGTGCGCACTCTGTACACCTCCAGGGCAATCACGGCGGAAGTGAGGGCCGCCGCAGTCCCAACACTGAACCGTGTGGCGGCCCTGTGCATCACGGGTCACCCGCAAGGCAGTCGGTGAGCCACCGGGTGCAAGCTGCTGTGGCCTCGGAGCCCGCGGCGGAGGGGCATGCGGGGAAGGGTGAGAGCCCTTCCTGTGCCCCTTCATGTTCTGTTGCCGATTCTTCCCGCCGCGGCCCTGTCTGGCGCGGGGAGCTGCACCCCTGTTGCCCCCAGACCGATGAGCACCCTGCCCGGACGTCTGCGGCTGAGCATCCCGAGGCTGCGGCGGGTGTCTGGGCTCGTCACGCCTGCGGCCACCCACAATACGAGCCTGCGGGATACCCGCACGGGCCATAAGGGCGGCAGAAGGGGACTCCCCAGAGAGGAGTGAGGCCGCCAATGCGGAGACCCCATCCTTCTTCTTCTTTTCTTTAAGCAGCTTCGCCTCCTCTGTCCGCTGCTGGTGAAATGCCTTCACCGCCAGCGTGTACTGCTGGATGCCGAGCGCCCGCTTCTCCCTACCCTCTGCCGTTTTAGAACTCCACTCCTGCAGCAAGTCCTTATAGTATGTGGGGCACATACGGAGGGTGAGAAGGTCCAGGGCGAACCCCACACCCCACACATTGTCAGGCTCGATGCCAGGCCTGAGCTCGGCGACCGAATAGCGGTGTGGTGCTGCATGAAACCCTTGATGTAGGGCTCAGGGTCCACACCCTCCAGCAGCTCGATAGCCGGTGCGGTCTCAACAAATAGCCATGGGAGACCCACGGCCTGCGTCGCCTGGCCACAGCGCGGCAGATAACAAGCCACGCGCGGCGTCCATCCTCCTCGGACACCGCAGCGGACTCCTCGATAAGCCGCAGGCAAGATCCTCTCACCAACGCGGTGAGAATGCGAAAGAGAATCCTAGATGCCTCAGGGAGTACACGTGCAGTAAGATCGGTAGGGTGAAATACCGCAGCGAACTGAAGATTGTAGTCTGTTAGCTGGGTTTTTACCGCTCGCGTGAAGCGGTCCAAGGCCTCTTCACGAGGCACTTGGCCTTTAATTTTGTCGATGTCAAACACCCACTCCGAGGCCTTGATGTGCGTCGGCCGGCACTGGTCACGCACTTGCTGGATGATGCCAGTGCGGTGACCCGGCTCCCGGAGAATGGTTTTGCACTCTTCAATGAACTCCCTGAGAACCGCAGCACCTCCAGTGTCATCACCCGCAAGCGGGCGAGCCTTCACAGGCGTAGGAGGGATAGGAGCCTCAGGGCCGTCGGAGAAGGGGAGAGCTCTCCGCGTGTCGATCCCAGCCGGGACCGGCGTGGTAAATCCATCCGAAGAATCCACGGTGGTCATAGCGGCCGTAGGTGGAGTACCGGCGCGACGAAACCCTAATAATAAGGCTTAGTCATGGGGAGACAGACTTTCGCCCCCCCCATAAAATGGGGGTGACTGTCTCTTCCTGTGTCACCCCTCGCCGTGTAGTGTCACTTGCATGTTGCCTGCCGTCAGTTCCGTCCGATAATAAAACACCTAAGTTATTTTATTATCTCATCTTAGTCTCCGTATGTCTCTGCGAGTGCCCGACTGTTCTTGGAGTGCAACCTGCGTATATATACATGTATGATATATATACTTCAGGTTCTCCATCAGGTTATGGTGCCCTTACACGCTTATTTTTACGTGCCTCGTTGACTCGTTGACAAGATCGCTTCACGCCCTGTGATTCTAACCGACATCTTTTTAGTACCGACATCAGCCGTAACGCGCTTTCGGCGCTAACCAACCGACATCTTCCGACATCTAATTCCGTCATCTGCTTCCGACGTGATTTTCCGACGGTTGCTTCCGACATCTACGCCTTCGCTTTTAGCGCAGTTATCAGCTTTCAGCAACGCAGGCATTCCGACATCAGCCGTATTGCACTACGCACAACAGCGGCAGCACCGACATCCCGACATCTGTTGTTTCCGACATCTTAATGGTTTCAGATATTCTATGATGTCCAGGGTCCGCTGCACACAATTATCTGCTGCTGTCAGATCTGGTGGTCCACCTGTGGTTCGCGCCTGGCTGTACTGGGTGCAAGGCGGGCTGGCCCATATGATATCAAAGAATCCAGGAGGATACTGCGCGGGGTCCCAGTCCTCTATTGCAGGCAGGTGTGTGGGTTGCCATCGTAGATCCTGATCCAGAGTTACTACAGTTGCCTTTGGAAATCACTGAGTAAAGCTCTTTTCTACTGATCCTGTGCCCCTGAACAATACTAAAATCCGCACTGGACGCCACTCCTGCTTGTCCATCAGCTCCGAGACTATTGCCATGCTACCATCCTCCATTTGCTCCAGGTGTTCCCACGGCAGATAGCAAGCCTCTGGGGGTTCCTGCTCGAAACCATCGCAGGGATGCTCCAGTAGTTGGGCCAAGGTAACACCCTGTAGGGCCAGCAAGTCTGCTGATGTGTGATCTTTACGCTTGCTCCGCTGATACTTAGCAGCATTTATCCTTTCCGCCTGCTGATTCAATCTTCGCGCCTCGAACTCCTTCAGCTGCTGGTTTTCCCCTCCGCGGTCCATCTTCTCCCGCGTTCGCCACTGATCATGTGCTGCTGAATACCCTGTCCACCGCACCTTCCATTCCGGCACAGTTTTCCCTCGTATCTTCCGCACCCTGTAAGCCAAGATTTTATCCACGTGTGCCTCCGCCTGCCCATCCACCACCACTGGATTTGGTATGGGCACCCGCCTTCTGGACGCGAATGCCTCTGCACCTTGCACGAAGGGTTTGAGGCGATGTTGCGCAACGACACATCATGCACCTGCCAATGCGGGGGTCGTGCCAGCCGTTATGCCACTGGTGCTCCGCGATCTGCCTCGGGTAGTGCTGCCTGTAAATCACTGTGAAATCGCTCTACCACCGCCAGCGGTCCATGCCATCGCTTTGCCAGCTTACGACACAGCTGTCGATCCATCAGCTTCTCTGTCAGGTGTCGCGCCTCCACCCACACCAGATCGCCCACTGCGTATTCCCGGTTGGTGTGGCGCCGATCAAACTGCTCCCGCTGCCGCTGCTGCGCCAACTCCAGCCTCCACCGTGCGTCTCGCAATTGCGACGAAAATCGAGAGGCCATCTCATGCGCCGTGCCTACCCCCCCCTTTTCGTCGCGCAGGGACTGATTGGGCAGCAGCCTCCAGGAACATGTCCATCTGGGACAGAGGTGATACCCCATTACAGAGCTCAAACGGTGTGAAGCCAGTGACATCGCTGCGTGAATCATTGATGGCGAACTCTACATTAGTGGCATACAGATCCCAGTCCTCTGGGTTTGCTCCTACAAAAGAGCGCAGCATATCTTCAATCACTCTGTTTGTGTGCTCCGCCTGCCCGTCCGACCGTGGGTTGTATGGTGTAGTAGAAGCCACCCGTACCCCCATCAACCTCATGAGCTCCTTCCAGAAGGCATCATGAAATCTCGAGTCTCTGTCGCACACAAACCTCATGAGTGTCCCATGCTGCCTCCAGACCATATCAAAGTAGATGCGAGCCACAGCTTGAGCTGAACTGCCACCGAAATGTATGGGTACCACGTGCACCATTTTACTCAACGTGCATGTAAAAGCAACAAACGCATCATTACCTTGCGCTGTGAGAGGTAATCCCGTGACGAAATCGACCCCCACCTCCTGCCAATTCCTCAAGGGAATGGAATGTGGGTTGAGCAGCCCATCTGGATATGCTGCCCGTGGACGCACCGCCTGACAAGTGGGGCATGAGGCTACCCATTTCGCCACATCTTCTGTAGCATTCCTCCACCAGAATCTACGCAGCACCCTTTCCAGCGTTTTCTCCCGCCCTGTATGGCCTGCTGCTACTGAGTCGTGAGCCTCCCAAAATATTACTTCCCTCAGAGGCGAGTTCTCTCCCAACACCAACTGATAGCGGCCTGCTGCTACTCTCCATAGTACATCTCCTACAATGCGGAACTCCTTTGCTGCCTGATGTGGTGCTGCCTCGACCCGCTCTCGCAGTTCTCGTAAGGGTCCTTGCCGAGTATACTCATCTCGCAGTGCTTCAAGAAATGTGGAGTCTGTGGGCGGTTCAGTTGCGTCTCGCACCTTTGCTGCCTCCCCTTGCTGCATTACTGGTGGCAGGACTCGCGGGTAGTGATTACGGGACACCTGTTGGCGTGATGGAGGAGCATATACCACCAATACTGGTCCGGTCAGATCATGCAGTACCCCGCCCGCACTCTCATATAGCTGGGTCACCCCCCCCATTCACATCTCTCATGGGGATCACCTCCATCAATCTCATTACAGGATGTCAGGATGCAGCGGAAGCAGAGGTGGGAACGCGCCAGAGCTCTGACTTTCCTGGACACCTCTGATGAAGGGGAACCGACTTCTCTGGACAATTGCCTACCTTGGGAACAGTACGGTCGCTCCTCTGACGCCTTTGTGACGCATATGGCTCTTCTGGACTCTGTGGTCTCTTCACGCGAGCTACGACTGCTGGTACTCTTCAGTGGTACAGGTAGTGTGGAGAGAAGTTTCCTTTCATGTTATCCAAATAGCACCGTGGTCGCCGTAGATCATGATCCTCGCTGGCAACCTACCTACAACGACCATATCGCAAAAATGAGACACGCGAGTGTCTCGTCATATTCTCATTTTTTGAAAAGTTATGATAATGAGGTTTTCTTAATATGACTGAATAGCATTTGGAGAGTAGATAATGACACGTTATTTCAAAATTTGAAATTTTAGGGTATAACCCGAAATTCGGGATTTCCGGGCGATTTTACGCCCAGTTTCGGGCGGTGCTCAGGTGTCAATCGGCGGAAGTTATGATAATGAGGGGTTTTTTATATGACTGAATAGCATTTGGAGAGTAGGTAATGACACGTTATTTCGAAATTTGAAAATTTAGGGTATATCCCGAAATTCGGGGTTTCCGGGCGATTTTTCGCCCAGTTTCGGGCGGTGCTCAGGTGTCAATCGGCGGAAGTTATGATAATGAGGGTTTTTTTATATGACCGAATAGCATTTGGAGAGTAGATAATGACACGTTATTCCAAAATTTGAAAATTCAGGGTATAGCCCTAATTTCGGGGTTTCCAGGCGATTTGTCACCGAGATTCGGGTGGTGCTCAAGTGTCATTTGTTGAAAGTGGTGATAATGACGATGTTTTCAGCTTGGATACGTCAAAGTCATTCCAATCAAACTGAGTCTGAAGAAACTTTTGTTCATATCTTACATACACCCCGAGAATGGGAGGCTTTAATGCTAAAAGCGGTGGCACCCACCTTAAATCTAGGGGGTGTAGGTCTGCACGAGACTGTAACTGTGTGCGTAGCACAAAAATTCAACAAAAACCGACAAAAGGCAAGAAGGATGCTACCAGATAAGACGTTGGTGCTATGAAAATATACAGTCTTTATTTGAACAGGCAAAGCACCCAGGGTTAGGGGTTTTCTTGCGGGCGCGGTATTATTCATTGTAAAGGCCGGTACGATGGCAGTGCAGGTGCGAGCTCTCAGTTCGTTTGCTGGCTGGCTTATTAAGCACAACTACCTATTTGCTAACGGACATGTACAGGTCAAACGTTTGCACAATCACCTTGGCGCGCAGAACTGGTTCAGACACTTCCAGGTGCTGGGCGAGCTCCTTGTACCCGTTGTACTGTGCGATCGCCGACCGTTTCTTGTCCGTGTCCTCGCAGTTCAAGTCTGTCCAGAGGCTTTCTCCTATCTTCTCAGCGTCAACTTTCGCCGCCGGGGTGAGTTCGATCTGACCTGGCCACTGCGGACCTGCTCGTGGTGGAGAAGCGAACATCGCCGGTCGTGATGGAGGAGAGGCTCCCGGGACTTTGGAGCCCGTTGGCGTCGTTAAAGCAGGTGACCCTCCTCCTGCGCCGAGCGCCGGCGCTCCCGGGTAAAAGCCTCCTCCGCCCAGTTGGAACATTTGGGCGAACGGGCCTGCTGCTGTTACTGCCTGTTACCGGTGACGTACCAACCGCCCCCCCCCACACCAGTTACAAGTTCCGTGTCTTTCAATCTGGACCTCAAGCCAGAGTTCCCTCCTCCACAATAAACACAAACAACTTGAACGTAACAACTAGCTCCTACCTGCACGGCTGTCTTCAGGATCTCCCTCATCGCTGCAGCCTCCGAGGCGTGGTGATTGTTAATCTCCTTCAAGGTGTCCGCGTTCTTGTCTAGCATCCTCTGTTGGGCCAGTGCATTATTTTCGAGCATCTTCGCCTGGGCGTCGTGGGCCATTTTCGCAGTCTCGGCAGTGGTCCTTTGGAAAGACTCCGTTGCCTCCTTCAAAAGCGAGTCCCGAGAAGTAAGCGCCTTCGTGTTCTCCTCCTGCAACACCTTCTGCCCTGACCAGAAAGAACTCAATGTTGCCTGGTGCTGCTCGGCACGAGTCTCCTCCCGTTGCTTCGCCTCGGCCATTTGCATCTGCAGGGCTTCAGCGTGCCTCGACGTAAGAAGCTCCACTGTCTTACGGCTTTCGTCTCGCTCGGCAGACAGGGCCGAAGCCAGCTGTTTTTCCCCGCGCAGACGTTCATCCTCCACCTTCTTCTGCATCTCTTCTCGAAGGCTCGCCAGTGTCTCATCCGCCTTCTTCTTCTCGGCCTCCACTGCTTCCTTGGCCATCTTCAGCTCATTAAGGTCCCGCTCGCTTTCTTCACGTTTCCGCTTGTCACCGACGCTCTGCAGCCTCATCGTCTCGTCGTCCACCGACACCGCGAGCAAGGCACTCCTCAACTCCCCCTCTTTCACCCTCTGCGGAGGTCCGTCCATGCGTAACAAAACATCGGTCAGTACGTACCAAGCTGTAACAAAAAAAACAGACGATTGTAACTCAAGCAAAACTCCGTACTCACCTCCATAGCCGCAGCCATGGCAGCTGCTTCCGGCGCAGCCTGCTTCTTCCCCCGTCGCCGTCCGACGTCGCCCATGTCTTCGTCGTCGCTGTCATGGTCTTCGGCAAGATCCATAGGTACACGCACTTCCGGTACCGGGGCTTTGCCCTTCCCGCCTGGGATAGGGGTCGTGGTTTTCGGGGTGGAAGGCAGCTTCCGCGAGCTTGCAGTCGGGAAATCCACATATTGGGCGGTTTGACCGTTGGTGCCTAAGATGATCTTTCCCACTACTCGCGGTTTGGCGTTCGCCTTGAATTGGCTGTCCGCCAAGCACCACTTCCTAGCCTCAAACTTCCCACCAGCCTCTTTGCCCAGCTTCTCTGCTTCCTCGATCCTCTCCCAGAACAGCGCCAGGACCCTCTTGAACATCTCGTAGTGCTTGTTCTCCTGGGAAGTTTTTTCTCTAGTTAGCTGCTCTTCCAATCTGGCTTCCACCAGGCGCGTGACGACGCCTTGCAGAGAAACCTTCGAGCTATTCTTCTTTGTTATTCGCACGTGCGGGTAGTTGCCGGCATACTTCTCCTTTCGCTTCATCTCCAGCTTCCGCTCATACAGAGCGGGGGCCTGGAACATCGTGAAAGTAACCTGGCCCTGCTTGGGGTGATTGCCGTTTATCGCCATGTAAGTGGCGTGCCACTGGTCAGCCCATGTCAGGCAAACGAACCTGTGGGCACCAACAAACTCCTTATTCATATATCTTGACTATGTACTACAAACGAATGTATTACAAATGAAGTTGGCTCAGTGACAGGTTCATGGTCAGGCAAACGAACCTGTGGATACCACTAAACTCCTTGTGCATGTTGGTTGGTCGACACCCTCATCCCTTGCACCACTTCATACCAGAACTCCAGGTGCCGCTCGCACTTGATAGCAGCCTTGAACGCCGGGTAGATCGAATTTCCCTCCAGTATGCCGCTCTTGTTCAGTACCTTGTTTACCTGCTGATCAGGAACAAACTTCTGGTAACTGACAATAGCCCCGGTGTTCGTCACTTCCCCGGAAAGACGCGCCGTGAGATACGGAAGCCCCCCCAGGTCGGCGGTTATCGTGGTTACCAGGTTGTCTATAGGAGGTTTGCCTGCTGGCAGTGCCATCCTGGTAATATATATCCTCCACCTCCTGGAACTTGTCAATACCAAATACTACTGCCTCGGTAACAGTAGCAAATACTTCGCACTCGTGTCGGGGATGCATGATAAGGATGGCGTCCGCGTAAGGACAGTCCTTTGGCATCTGGTACAACATGGTCTTCACCGTCGAAACGAACGCCAACTCGGGTTGCTGCCTTTTGTTCTTCGCCTTGAAGGACAGAAGAAACCCCCATCGTTGCGGCGTCTCGTTTTCGGGGTCCCAGGTCGAAGGGTTGGTGGCGTCCGTGCAGGCTGCAGAACCTTTAAGCGCTTCTTCCATCTCCCGGGTATGTCCTCCGTTAAAATCAAATGGCAAGCTGATTTCACAGCCACTGGTCTGCAACATCTGGGCCAGGTCAACGTAGACGTATGGCGACTCCAACGTCCAATTGTCAGTTACCTGCACGGCCTGGCCATCCACCGCACGCCTCGTCGCTTGTTCTTTGCTGGCAATGGGGTTGTCTTGAAGTATCATTTGTGCCAGCGCTACGACATCCCACCCTTGATCGGTCTCCTCCTCCAACCCAGTTAACAGGATGTCCGGGAGGTCCACGTTTTCTGGTACCTCATTCAACACCGTAGGACCACTGTCTTCGTCAGAGGACAACGCCGTCTCCCGCGCCTCCTCCGGGTCCAAGACTCCAGACACTTCCTTAGCAATTTCCGAGAGCTCTTGGGGTTCAAGGCTGTCGCGACGGTTGGTTCCCATTTCAGCGACTGTTCGGAGATCAGCAACGGTTGTAGTTTCGCTTGCATGCGCGCTGGCCTGTCCGCTGTTGTCACTGCCGTCCAGCAGAAGCTCGTACTTCTTCTGCATCAGCTTTACCCGATAAAGGCTCCTACCGTGCGGATTCCAATCATGCTCTGGTGCTGATTGGATAAATGTTGGTTCAGCTGGTGTTTCTGGTTTCCCCGAGAGATACGGTAACCTGTCGTGCACCTTGTCGATCGCCTCGTTCGACATGAGCGCTACTTGTCTGAAGGCGGACTCGGCAGGCAACTGTTGCCCCATATATACAGCAAACTTCTCGTCCTCGTAAGTCATTTCGTCGAAATAACTGTCAAGTTGCTGCCGTTCAGACTCATTCAACTTTCGACCGTGGGCTTCCTGAAGCAGGCTCAACATCCGCTGCCCCAGATTGAAAGCCTCGCGACCTTCAGGCTGCACGATGAGGTATGTGTCGGTGTCCACATCTAAAGCAGACTCCACAAGATGCGTATCTGCGTCGGTACGATCTAGATATCGGACCATGAGCACTTTCTTCTCGTCTTTTATATGTGTGTGAGAAACAACACACAAAACATAGCCCGGGGCGTCCGTAATCTCCTCGGCGAGATTGAGAGCAACCAGTTCCCCAAAGTCCGTATCGTTCCCCCGAAGTGAGCGAGGTGTATCTTCATCATTTGGTGCTTTCAGAATGTTGCAGAGGTGCATGCGGACGAACGCCTCTCCCGGCGTCGAACCTGAGGACACGCGATGTTCCATCAAGAACATGGAGGACGTGACAAAGTAAAAATTAGGTTTTCGAACAGTACCTGGGGATGATGGTTGAGACGAGACAGACGCGGCTGCCCTATCCTTGAGTTCCTCCAGAAGATCCACACAAGTCGTGTGGGCTTGTTTTCCCCTCGCCTTAACGTCCTCTCCGTCCCCAGATGCGCAATATTTTTTTAAGCGTTCGTACAGTCGCATTATCTCTATGTCTGTCTGTCGACGCGTCGCATCTTCCGAGTGCAAGGAGTTCAGGAAACCTTTCCGAATACACGCAAACCCTGCTTCGTCTAAGATCTGAAGAGATTTAAGCTGAGCGAGCTCTTCTTTTGTCTCCATATGCATACCCAAATCTATTAGCGTATCCTTATCAACACCCGCCTTCTGCTTCCCGACGGAAAAATGGTTTTGGAGGAATAGAAAAGTGCAAAATGGGGAATAGAAATTCTGTCCATTTCTGGGGAATAGATTATTGTCACACGCACATGCGTCTACTATCACCATTGGGAGTGAGATCGTGAGTTTAGGCTTGGTGACAACACGCGAGACAACACTTAAGTGTTTTCAGACGTGTTCCCAAAGTGACCAAAAACCGTTCGATTGCGACCAAAAGCCGTTCGATTGGCAATCGAACGGTTTTTGGTCACTTTGGGAACACGTCTGAAAATACTTGGAGAAAATGCCAGACAGGTCTTTGCAACCAAGCCGACTTCAGTTCTCACATAAACTTGACACGCGACGGTTTACGCCCTCCCGAATCTGGAATTCACGGCCGCGAATATTAAATTCACGGCCGTGAATATTAAATTAAGGCTTCACTGCACGTCTACCCCACACTGGTTGCGAGTAAATTAGTTTAGGAAAACATTTTTCCAACGTTCGCGGCGCATACAGATATATCATTTAGACTCCTAGGAAGTTTTTGAGCTCTTGATTGAGCCGATCCGTGGCCGTATCAGCTCAGTTTGCAGTCGCGACTGCGAGCTAAGCTGATAGGCCCTTATAACTTTCATGCACATCGCATAAAAACTCAAACAGCGGAGGGGTTCTCGTGCGTTCTAGCGCACGATACTTGGCACCAATATTGCTAACAGCAATATTGGTGCACCCTCAAACGCACAACCTCTGATGTAAGCTTTGCGCAAAACGCGTGCTGCACATCATGGGTTTGGGTAACCCAAACCCAAACATGCCAAACAGCAAAGGGCTTCCCGTGAGTTCCAGCGTACGTGACTTTGCAAAATTATTAGTAAGATATATATCTTTTAGTTGCCAAAGGCCCAAGGCCTCAAAAGCCTTGTGCACGAAGCCATCAATTTATTTCTTTGGCAGATTTATTGGGTTGGTGTTCGAGTTTACCCAAACCCAATACATGCCAAACTGAAAAGTAGTTCCCGTGCGTTATAGCGCGAAAAACTATGCACACATATTTACAAGACATATATATTTCAGTTCTCAGAAGCTCAAGGCCTGAGATAACTTGTTGGCAAAACCATCAATTTATTTCTTTGGCAGATCTATTGGGCTTGGGTTCGAATGTTTCCAAACCCAATACATGCTAAACAGCAATCGGCTTCCCGTGCGTTCTAGCGCACGTAACTGCGTAGAAATATTGCCAAGATATGTATCTTTGCTATATTCGAAGCACAAGGTCTAAGAAAGTCTGTGCGCAAAATGGTTTAACTATTTCTTTGACACAGATTTTAGCGGGCTATTCAAACTCATAAATCTGGGTCAAAGAAATAATATGTCAACTTCGCGCACAAGCTATCGCAAACCTTGCATTTCAGAAATGTGAAATATATACATCTGATCAGTATATTTTGCAAAGTTACGTGCGCTTGAACTCACGGGAAGCCCTTCGCTGTTTGGCATGTTTGGGTTTGGGTTTCAAACCCAAAAGGCATCATGCCAGCACGCGGCCATCTTTAATATACTCAACGGCTTGCCATATGCTCATGAGGGTGCACTGATATTGCTATGAACAATATCACTGCCAAGTTTCGTGAGAATATTCTCACGAAAACCCCTATTCTGCAAAGCCGCAAGTGGTTGAAACCATCTCACACCGCACCAACTTAGCTTGCAGTCGCGACTGAATGCTAAGCTGATGCGGTTGCGGATGAGGCCAATCGATAGCTCAAACGAAAGGTATTCACCTAATGAATACAAACGCTTTAGAATCGAATGGTGGAAAAAAATATGCTTCATGCTACATGCAATAAATTGTTTACAAGAAGGGGGCGTGCCAGACGCAAAATATTGCACACGCTGAACCTCCGCCGTGGACACGAGCGGTGGACACCTACAGTAGTGATAGTTCATAATTGATAGTACAAACGATAGATGGCATGTGACATATAATATATTCCCCAGAAATGGACAGAATTTCTATTCCCCATTTTGCACTTTTCTATTCCCCAATCATTATGCTACCCTTCCCGACGATCGGCGCTATCACCGTCGAATCCGTGTACACCTGCGTACCGTTGTCTTCAAGCTTGTCGAAAGCTTCGTTAAGTTCATCATCTTGAAACAACTCCTGCAAGACGACTTTTGCAATCGGTTTTAGAAGAGCTGACATTGCGGAAAGTTTTGTATGCAGCACAACGGGTTCTGTTTAACCCTGCGAAACTCCCCGCCCAAGTCTTAGAAAACATGGGCGGTCACTGTCATCGCCCCGCCCAAGTTCTAGGAAACATGGGCGCTGGCTGTCATCGCCCCGCCCAAGTTCTAGGAAACATGAGCGGTCACTGTCATCGCCCCGCCCAGGACGACGAGGACGACGAGGACGTCCCGGACGACGACATACCGTTGGCCTACCGTAACCTTCCTACGGACTATACCATTGACATGCTGGCGAAGAGTGCGGGCAAAAGCTTCGCAGTTACCGTGGCCGCGGGCAACGACCGCTGCAGCTTTACTATCCGCTTGCCTGGGAACAACGCCGTGTCCATGGCTATGCATTTCGTGGAGGTCTTGGAGGTGAACCTGGACACGAGCAAAGTGAAGTGGGGGTTTTGGCTTCCGTCTGCGCCTTTGCTTATGCAGGCAACGAGGAGAAAAAGTAAAACCTTCATAGACTTGAACAGCTTGTTCGCGGAGAACGCCTTCCGGAGAGCCTGCCCGAAAGTGACAGGTTGGTACGACTTCGATGCGAGTGAGATCCTGATTTGCTGGGACGAACCTCCTGGCAAACCTGCTGTCGGCGGAGTTTCAGGAGGACCTGAAAAGGCAGAACTTCTGAAGGTGGCCAGGGAAAACTTGGCCTCCGACGCGTCGGAGCGGTGAAGGTAAGCAACACCGCCTCATTCATTCCTCGTGGCACGCACACAAGATTACAAAGGCCACACGACGTGAAAAATGTTGTTTTCCATACTCCTTTATTTACGTTTTTATGTACAATCACGTGAGATAGGTGTCAGCTAGGTTCACTGGCTTCTGTAGAGGCCCTAGAGGGCAAGCGTTAGCATCCATTGTACAGACTCGCCAGGGTACAGACTCTGAACATACGCCCACAAACGTCGCATCTCCCTTCATCGTCCTCCAGCAGGCCGCTCCGGAGCTCTATCAGGGCGCCGTGCGTCGTCTCGCTGTAGCGGTTTCGATCAAGCCACTGCTGCCACTCCCGCCCTGAGTATCGGTGGTAGATCCACCCGCCCTCGTACCAGTACACGAGATGCCTCACACCACACCTTTCGCTGGATCTACGGCCGTGGACGTACATCGGCCATCTCAAGTAGTTCCAGGAGTTGACACCTACTGCATTTTGCCCGAAGTCCTCCCAGTCTGCTTCGGCTTGTCCCCGCGCTTGCAGCCACAAGCGGAGAATTATAGGATCGTCAGGCACCCAATGGGCTTGTTGTGACCGGCAGTCGTGAAACGTGAAAGTATCGTAAGGCCACATCCAATACTGCAATATCTCAATATTTGCCATACTGGTGTAGGTAGTCTGAGGTGCGGGTTGTGGTTTTATGTCACGAACGCAGGTGTGTGCAAACGACCTCCGGTTAAGACTCCCTCGAGATATACCAATGAACCCTGAACCTTGGACGCCCCGATATATCCATGTGCAGCACACCTGTAGGAACGAATACCTGCCGCGGGATATTTTTCTTCTAACATATGTTTATTTTCCCGCGAAATAATACTGTTTACCGGTCTTGATAGCTGCCGAGAATCGTCCTGGAATAGCATTTTCAGGGCAACCTGACCCGCTGAACGCCCATGTTGGGTCACATGAAGCCTGGGGGAGCATCACCACTGGTTGTTTTCAGTCCTGGACAACTTTTGCAGCATAATAGCTTTTGAAAATATGTTCCTGGCTGCTCACTTTCGCCCGATGAGAAGTATTTTACTACATGACCCTCCAAACAGCCTAAAATGGGCCATAAATCTGCTGGATCTCTCCCATGTAAGCAAATAGTTGCATTTTTGGAAATGTCAAAATATTACATATTCTAATAGTGCAAAATTCTGACATTTCGATCACAAACATAAGGCAATATCATAACTTTCCACACCTAACACGATACTTCCACCTTTCCCGTTTTCTTGCCGCACGCGTGACTCGCGTGGCTACTTTGAAGAGTCAAAACCCAGATTTTTCGAAATTCCTTCAAGGACTATTCAAATTAGCCCTCATATTTGTCATTCAGAACCCCAATAACCAATTTGGCATACCATTTAATGCTTTCTCATTTTTTTCTCATTTGCGCCCGTGTGTCTCATTTTTGCGATATGGTCGTTCTACGCTAAGAAGGTACAAGACTGTGATTTCAAGCGTTACGCCCCTGGTTACTTTGATGTCATTTGGGCTAGTCCCCCGTGCACAGAATATAGTCAAGCCAGCAAGACTACTGGGGTGCGACAATTGCGACAGACCGGCGGATGCCTGTGTACGCCGTACGCTTCAAATCCTCGACTTTCTCAAACCCAAGCATTGGTTTATGGAGAATCCGATGGGCAGGTTTCCCTTTGCGCTGCGATTTCGACCTGTAGTCCGCAGTCTACCTACTCCGTTATATTGCTCTTATTGTATGTATGGAACTGGCTACCGCAAGCCTACTTGCATCTAGACGCGGTCGCCTCCTCCGGTGGACCTACGGTACTGTACGACGGATACTCCTTGCATACACCAACAGACTCTGGGATCACATCCGGAAACTGCTCAACTGGGACCTCATCCTGGGCAACAAGGAGCGGGAGTCTCCGCTGCAGTATACCCCCTGCCCTCTGGATTGCTTCATCAACTCTTCGAGCATCTGTTCGATCAGAAAAGCATAACACGCATACATAAGCATGGCCGTTCTGTGTCTGGATCTTAGCTGCTGTACACCTGACGCCGAGTTCTCACCTTTTGGTACTGACAAGCTAAAAGGGGAGGAGTTGTGCCAGGGGACCGTTCTAAAATAATTAAAACTGTCTCGGTTGTTGAGGTCACGATAATATTTTGTGTGCCAGCGGTCTGTATACGGCCTATAAGTATAGGTTAGGGCAAACACAGTATAGTCAAAACAGGCAGGGTGCTTTTGTCTTTCTGTACTGTCGCTGTATACTCAGATATGTAAGAATATTTATAAACTGTCACGATAAAATAGTTACCGGAGCTCCCGTAGTGGCTACCTATAAGCTTTTCAACCTTGCCAAAGGTCTCGTCAGCAGGCTTTCCTCGGAGTCTGAAACACTCTAATGTCTGTGTTGACTATATAGTTGTCATGTGCACTTCCCAAACTGTTTTCAGGTGCTCCCGTCCCATGGTAAATATGTATGAAAAACTGTCCTCTGGTCTGTGAAATAAGTCATGCAGGGAATGCAGTTTCAATGTTCCAGCCAGAGTCTGTCTCACGTAATAATGCCTGAAAAGTTCTGACGCTACACGTAATAATAATCTTCCCCGTTGCATAAGTTGAAAAAGACGGGTCAAAAAGCAGTACACAAAGTGCCAGGTGAGTCTCACGTAATAATGTCTGAAAAGTTCATACGCTACACGTAATACACGTTACCACGGTCTCCAGAAAACTTGAAAATTCAAAAACTCAGAGAAGAAATAAGACACGGCCCAAGTGGGCAAGACCAATCTATGTGTGTCAGGCCAAGTGGCCATCATAATCGTAGACTGGAAACTCATACTCAACACTTCTCCAGCACTAGGCCTCCTCCCCAGTGCCCCGGCCCGAAGGCCCCTCCTATGCAGACCCGATCGAGCCCCCCTCTTTTCCCAGCTCAACCACGCCACTGTCCACCCAGCAGTCTGCCCCACAAATCAAACCATACCATTTTCAGAGCCTACACCCCAGCCTCTCCAGGTTCCTCAGCAGCCTGTTCCAGAAGCCGAAGGGTGCCCTCGCCACCATTCTTTCCAGGGAATCACTGAGCCAGCCTCTCGGGTAGCCCTGCCACTTCAGTTCTCTCAGAAAGTCAATCACTGCAGCCGCTTTCAGAAGGTCAGAGGAGCAGTGTCTCTCGATCCGGTGAAGGGTGTTCAGCCCTCCGGCCATCTTCTGGACTTTGCCACAATCGGACCAGAAAGAGACCATTGGGAAGAACTGGAGTTGTTCCCCTGTCCTCACTCCCGCCTCAACGTTCTTCATTGTCATCTTTGCCATTGCTCCCCCGCCCGTCACTTTGAGTCTCATCCCACAAAACAGCCACTCCAGGCCCTCAGAGGTTTGTTCCACTGTCATTCCGTCTGGGTAGCAGTCATAAAGGTACCCTCGGAACACCTCACTCATCGCCTCTACTTGCTCCTCCGAGCCTGCGATCAGAAGAGCACAGTCGTCCATCAGCCGAATCCCTGTCATTGTAGTGCCCGTTAGCCTGCGGTCAGCTCCCAGCGACTTTGTCCATTGCATCTCACCATACACACACGCACACTGTGCCAGTCCTGGGCTCGCCCCGCCGCCGATCCCAATCCCACAGGTTTGTCTAACCAGTGTGCCCGCCACTCTGAGAAAGCCATTCTCAAGGATCAGGTTAACACCCGCCAGGATCTGCTGTCTGGAGAATATCACGTTCCTTGGTGTGCCAGGCTCATACCACTTCACTCCTTTACGCCCCCGAGTGTTCACCGAAACTGCCACTTTGTCACCCATCGCCTCTGCCGTCACAGCCACGACTGCTGCCATAATCTGTGGGTGTTTGAGCCTCACATACATCTCTTTCACGTCGAACCCTGCAGCCATAACCACGTCTCCCCTTTTCAGGCCTCCATCAAACTTGCTCAGTTGTCCCACGATCTCCTGTGTTGCAGCAACGTTGAAGTGTCCCGCTGTGCCCTCAATCAAGAAGCACAGGATACGCCCCAGCCGATTCTGGAACACTCTGTCCGGTGACGCGAACCCCGGAACCACTGGTCTCCGCTTTTCCCAAAGGCCTGCATCTTTGTGTTTCAGGATCAAATACAGATTTCCAAAGTGTCCTCCCAGGTCAAACCGTGCCACGTTTTTCAGACCCGCCGCCTCATACTTGGTCCTCATCAGTTGTACCACTGCCGCCTCCTCCTGAGTCACAGGTGTGTAGTTCCCACCGTCCCGTTCATTCTCCAGCCACTCCTTATAGATCTTTCCACACACGCCAAAGCCTACTGCCACGTTCCTGTCAAGCACTCCCCGAGCCAGCCCCTCCAGTTCCCTCATCACGGCCTGGTACTCCGACAGAGGTCTGATAGCCCCTCCGGCTCCTGCTGCCAGCATCTCAGCCTCTGCTGCCTTTTCGACCATCCCGAGAAGTTTCCCTCCCAGTTTCTGGAGAAGAAGGCCCGCGGTCACATCTCCTTTCATCAGTTCTACGAAGCGAGCCAGTGAGCGCCTTTCCTGCCACAAGGATTTAACCCACTGTCTGATTTCACCTGCCAGTTGCCAAGAAAATCCAACTCCCCAGCCTGCTGAATACATCACTCCTCTGTCGTCTGCTGAGCCCCCGAAGGCCCTCACCACCCGTGCGAGTCCCTGCTGGGTCACTGGTTTGGTGATCGCAGCTGCTCGGTTCTGAATCAAAAGGAGACTCACTTCAAACTGTGCCCCCGTCGATCGGTCTTTAAAGCCCAGGGCACTCTGTGGGGCCAAGAAAAAGAACTTCTTCTTTTTAAGTAAGCAGATCAGTTCAACCCCGTCAGTCTCATCCCACTTGTCCCAGTACGGCACAACAAGGACCACTCGCACCGGTTTTCTAGACGTCTTGGCTGAGTAGATCGCGTGTAAAATCGACCGTCTGATATGGTCCATCGTGTAGATCGGGTTTCCTAGAGCGCAGAAGTGCCACGGCCAGCTATACCCGTTCTCAATTGCCCCAAAAGCCACGTCCTCAGCGTACGGGGTAAAGAATACACTGCTGTCAAGGTTAAAATCAAGGGGTGACGCAAAGAGCTCAAAGTTGAGTGAAAAACAGAAGCGCAGCGCATCTTGCTTTGAATAGGGGGTGATCCAGTAGTCTCTGGTGATAAGTCGAGACCAAGCGAAAAGTCTACCAGCCAAAGTGTGAAGCAGGGAGAGCACATCATTTTTCAAACCACGGGACGTAGAGAACGCGTCCAGCCTCTTAATTAAAACAATAAAGCGGTTCCATTTTATTTGCACAGCAAGTCCAGTCCGAGCGCACACTGCTAAGAAAACATTTTTGTCCACCACGTTAATCACCAGTGTCAGCAGTTGCTCTTCTACTATGCATTTAAAAGGGAACAGTTGTCTGAAAGCATTGTCAGAGACTAAACAAAATCTGTTGAACTGTGAGAGAAAATCGGACGTACTTGCCAGAAGCTGGTCGCTCGACCCGGATCCCCCTGTCGGGGTGTCTTTTAGGCTGCGGTTCAGCAGGGCAAATTTACCAGTAAGCTCTGTAGTCCTGAAGCAGACGTGACCATTCCTGCGAGGTAGCTCTGGATCTCTCCTGTCACACGTGCACTCTGGTTCGACAAAACACTGTGTCACTGAGCGAAGATTTTTAAAACAGTCAAGTAGCTTCGGCTTGGCAGTCCTCACGACGCGTGTTCTGCTGCTCACAAAACGTCTCGTTGTCCCTGCTGAGAATTTCTGGCAGATACACTCATAAAGAAAATCACGGACAGCGATCGTCGAAACGGCCTCAGGCATCTGAACTCTACAAACATACGTAGCGCGGATAATAAAATCATGCTTCTTCTTGGCAAGTGCCACAAAAGCAGCCCGAAACCTCAGCAGTTCTTTCTCACGAGTCACCCTCGGCGCCGCCTGCCACAAGCGTAAGATTCTGTCAAGCGGGAGCTTTGGGATCGTCTTCCATTGCCAAGGAGTACGCACCAAACTTTTTAACTGCTTCCGGGCCCACCTGTCATTGTCTGTAACTTCGATCGACGAGAAGCGTAGTCTGGCATTCTCCCTCTGGAGAATCGGGAAAAGCTCTCGCAGAGTACCTCGTAGATCTCTCGTCGCGCTGGATAGGTGTACTCGTGAGCTGCCATAGCGCAGTTTAATAGAAGGCCAGTTAGTGTAGTTCCAGTCACCAGAAATAAACTCAACGTCCCACTGCCCGCTAACGAAGTCTGAGTTCTTCGTCAGTCGCCTCAGTGCTCTGTCCAGGCCCCCTCCGTTATAGCCCGCGGTCGATACGTGCCCGTACGTCCTCGATGGTTCTCGAGCCCCGTCAGCTCTCTCGTGCATGTTTCTTCGGCTTCTACGTCCCCCGTACTTCTTTCGCTGCTGTGCCTGCGACTTGTGTCTCCTGCGGTAACCCGTTGTCTTCCGCCTCCAGCGAACCCCCACCGTGTTAAGCGAACAGCTAGGTCGCTGCGTCTGTTTAATAATAAACTTCTCGTCCGCGTCGCAGTCACCCTTTGACGAATACAGGCGCAAAGGAATCATAAAGAACGAGTGCAGCCCCTTCGATCTCAGAAACCCATACAGCCGTCTCCCCCCCTTTGCTGTAACGTCCAGTGTCGTACTAAAATGTTTTGTCAGCCTCACCACCGGCCCTGTCCAGAACTTACCAACATAGCTCCTCTTGGTCCACGGGGAGGCCAGTACATAAGTCCCAAAATTGGCCTCACCAGCGAACCACCTCCTCAGCTCCGTGGGCCTCAACTCGTTCCACCACGGTACGTACTTTTTTAACCACCATCTCGGCCTCATCCCTGTCCACAACAAAAATACCAGAGACCCAAACATCGAAAGCAGCACCGCATCCTCCACCTCATATTTCCCACCTGGAATCCCAGCGACAACCTCTTCAATCACTTTAGAAATAAGCAAGACCAGGCATCTCACTCTGAAGAATCGTTGTCGCTGGGTGCCTCCCCGCTATAAAGCGCGGAGGTCTAGGAGTCCATTGTTGTGTGCCTTTGCTGTCAGCACCAGCAGGTCCACCTTGCTCATTTCCATACACTCCTTTGGCACTGCGAGTTGGTACTGGACTGCCACCAGCCTGAGATTGTTGACTGCTGCTTTCAGGCGAAACGTGGCCGACATTTCCTTCGGCGTGATCGTTGCAGGCTTGGCGTTCTGCGCAGGTGGTGCTGGAGGTGCCATCTGAGGCCGTGGGGTCGCTCTCGGTGTACGAGGAAGAGCTCCACTGGCTGTCGTCATTGGGTTTGTCGGCGCGGTTGGTCTCCCCCCCATTAGTGTGTGCCAGGCACCGATACTTCCGGCGGCTGCTGCTGGTGCTTCTGGCGCTGCGGCTGTAAAAGCTGGTGTCTGCGAGACTGGTTGAGGTGCGCTACCCACCACTGGGGGCTGCTGCTGTTGAAGAGCTGTCATCTGCTGCTGGAACGTCGCCTGCATCTGCTCTGACTGCTCACGCATCAACTCCCTAAAGGCTGCAAAGTCTGAGGTGTCTGGCTGAAGTTTCGGTCCCGGGCTGGTCGCTGATCCGCCCGCCTGTCCTCCACTGTAAGTCTTCATTTCTTTAGCCAGTTTCTTAGCCTTTTCTCGTTTTGCCCTTTGCCTGGATCTCCTGTCTTCACTCTGGCTGCTCTCTCCAGAAGTGTCCTCTGCGCCAGTGGTGTCATCCTCTGCCAGTTCGATTGCCTCTACAGCCGCCGCCGTCTTCTTCGTTTTCGCCTCTTTACGAAACACCTTCTTAAGTGCCATTGGTTTCCTTTTTCCTGCAGCCGCTTTCGTCGCATCTTCACTAAAGTGAATTGCCCTGGGGGCTGCCTGTTCAACTGCCGCCGCCCCTGTCATCGCCTGCCCAAGCCTAGTCAGGTCGGTGTCACGATCTCCATTTGCCTGCTGAATCGCTGCCGCCAGCCTCCTCTCGTACTCAGCATCCCTTTTAGCCTCCGCAGTTTGGGCCTGTGCCTGTGCCAGAGCTGTGTTCATCTCGAACAACTTGTCTTGCATTGCCGCCAGTTTAGCCTCTAAAGCCGCTGTCTTCACCCTCTCATCTTCGCACTCTTTTTTCCACCTAGAGACGTATGGTTCCCCTGTCATTGGGTTAATCCTCGGGCCTGAGTACCCGTTGGCTGCTGCTGGTGGGGTAGGAAGGGGGAACTGATACTGAACCCCCCCGGCGCTCTTCGGGGTGTGTTGCGGGTATGGGTTGTACGCAGAGAAAGTCTGAGGAGTGAACTGTCCTGCTGCGTGAGGCGGCACTGGCTGGGGCGTAAAATACTGTGCTGGGATCTGCCCTCCCTGAGGGGGTTGCTGAGGAAACTGAGCCTGCATCTGCACTGGCCGCTGCGCCTGTGGAGTAGTAAATTCTTGCGGTGGCGGCGTTGGGGCCGCAGTCTGAATCGGTGCTGCCGGCCCTTGAGCCTGTGGTTGTGCCTGTGGTGCTGCCCCCTGTACCGGCTGTCCAGGTGTAGTAAAAACATTCTGCCCTTCCATAGTATGATATGATATAAAAACTTCCAAAAACTCAAAATCTCCAAAATAGTCGATCTGGTACCTCTGTAAGAGCCCACTTGATCTATAAACAACGTCGTGGGTTTTTGTGCAAAACACAGCCCTCAATAAAACGTCGTAAGTAAAGTTCTAAAATAATTAAAACTGTCTCGGTTGTTGAGGTCACGATAATATTTTGTGTGCCAGCGGTCTGTATACGGCCTATAAGTATAGGTTAGGGCAAACACAGTATAGTCAGAACAGGCAGGGTGCTTTTGTCTTTCTGTACTGTCGCTGTATACTCAGATATGTAAGAATATTTATAAACTGTCACGATAAAATAGTTACCGGAGCTCCCGTGGTGGCTACCTATAAGCTTTTCAACCTTGCCAAAGGTCTCGTCAGCAGGCTTTCCTCGGAGTCTGAAACACTCTAATGTCTGTGTTGACTATATAGTTGTCATGTGCACTTCCCAAACTGTTTTCAGGTGCTCCCGTCCCATGGTAAATATGTATGAAAAACTGTCCTCTGGTCTGTGAAATAAGTCATGCAGGGAATGCAGTTTCAATGTTCCAGCCAGAGTCTGTCTCACGTAATAATGCCTGAAAAGTTCTGACGCTACACGTAATAATAATCTTCCCCGTTGCATAAGTTGAAAAAGACGGGTCAAAAAGCAGTACACAAAGTGCCAGGTGAGTCTCACGTAATAATGTCTGAAAAGTTCATACGCTACACGTAATACACGTTACCACGGTCTCCAGAAAACTTGAAAATTCAAAAACTCAGAGAAGAAATAAGACACGGCCCAAGTGGGCAAGACCAATCTATGTGTGTCAGGCCAAGTGGCCATCATAATCGTAGACTGGAAACTCATACTCAACACTTCTCCAGCACTAGGTCACCTCCCCAGTTTCCCCATTTCTCCCCATTTCAAGCCGTTCGATTGGCATATTGTATTCCTACCCAGTGGGGCCGCTCAGTGGAAATGGGCACCGAAAGGGACCCCAGAACCATTGACTGTGTTCTTTGGGGAGCGAGGGCATAGGTTCGATTATAGCTGGCAGCATGTTATCGTCATGCCTTCTGAAGCGCTACGCCGCTGGTAGCGCTCGAGGGGCGGTAGTTGGTTTCTGGAAGACGCCACTCGAGCGAAGGAACCAGTAGCGCCATTTTCATTACCGATCAGTAATGTGTACTGGAAGGGTGCGATTGAGACTGACGAGTATCGCGGAATTCCATACACTGGGCGTAAGGCCACACAATCGACGCCTACGAACAGTGACGATTCGGGTGCTGGCGCTGTGGCATGGAGTAAAGAGAAGCTGCCTGATTCTGATGACGATGAGGACACGGGTGCTACTGACAGTAAGCATGACATTGATACTGCCAGCCCGAAGTGGGAGTATGACACGCCTGGTGAATATGACTCTGACACCGAGGATGACGTCAGTGAGTTCGATGACTTGGTAGCTGACGATGCTGAGGAACAGGCTGAAGCTCGAAGGTTGAAGAGACAGGGACTGCAGCTGATCATGGATGATAAGGATGAACTTCTCTGGGTGCCAAAGGGCACATCCCCGACATCACCCGTTCAGTCAGAGGATCAGCCTATCCCCAAGCAGAAGTCTGATGCCATATCTGATGGTGCTCCAGCCCAAGAAGTGACGACCAAATCTAAGCCGAAGAGTCAACCTATCCTGGAATATGTCAAGACCGTTCCTACTCTTACAATGGTTGACAGTGATGACGAATCGGAGTTGCCCCCTCGGAGGAAGAGGGTCAGAGGCAACTAGATTAGTTAGAGAGATGTTAATGTGTAGATTCTCTGATTAGGATTTATATAGGTGGCAGATGATGATATGCCAGCCGCCATAGGACAGATCAATCAGAGATCGGAAAGGGCGCGCCTTGAAAGTATAAGACATGAATTGTAGCCCAGTGGAGGCTGTTCTAGCTTAAAGTAATTATTTGGAAGAGCTGTGTCTCACCCTGTCAACATACTGGTCAATCTTTTCTGCCATAAAGATATTACAATTGCTTAATTGTAGCCTTGTTCAATGGCCCTGTCGGATATTAATCGTGCGGTTTTTGCACCCGAGCTTACTCATTGATCGAGGGCATCTGTTAGGCTAGAAAACCAATCGACGGGTGTGAACGACGACGAAGAATACAATTGTAATATCTTTATGGCAGAAAAGATTGACCAGTATGTTGACAGGGTGAGACACAGCTCTTCCAAATAATTACTTTAAGCTAGAACAGCCTCCACTGGGCTACAATTCATGTCTTATACTTTCAAGGCGCGCCCTTTCCGATCTCTGATTGACCTGTCCTATGGCGGCTGGCATATCATCATCTGCCACCTATACGAATCATAATCAGAGAATCTACACATTAACATCTCTCTAACTAATCTAGTTGCCTCTGACCCTCTTCCTCCGAGGGGGCAACTCCGATTCGTCATCACTGTCAACCATTGTAAGAGTAGGAACGGTCTTGACATATTCCAGGATAGGTTGACTCTTCGGCTTAGATTTGGTCTTCACTTCTTGGGCTGGATCACCATCGGATATGGCATCCGACTTCTGCTCGGGGATAGGCTGATCCTCTGACTGAACGGGTGATGTCGGGGATGTGCCCTTTGGCACCCAGAGAAGTTCACCCTTATCATCCATGATCAGCTGCAGTCCCTGTCTCTTCAACCTTCGAGCTTCAGCCTGTTCCTCAGCATCGTCAGCTACCAAGTCATCGAACTCACTGACGTCATCCTCGGTGTCAGAGTCATATTCACCAGGCGTGTCATACTCCCACTTCGGGCTGGCAGTATCAATGTCATGCTTACTGTCAGTAGCACCCGTGTCCTCATCGTCATCAGAATCAGGCAGCTTCTCTTTACTCCATGCCACAGCGCCAGCACCCGAATCGTCACTGTTCGTAGGCGTCGATTGTGTGGCCTTACGCCCAGTGTATGGAATTCCGCGATACTCGTCAGTCTCAATCGCACCCTTCCAGTACACATTACTGATCGGTAATGAAAATGGCGCTACTGGTTCCTTCGCTCGAGTGGCGTCTTCCAGAAACCAACTACCGCCCCTCGAGCGCTACCAGCGGCGTAGCGCTTCAGAAGGCATGACGATAACATGCTGCCAGCTATAATCGAACCTATGCCCTCGCTCCCCAAAGAACACAGTCAATGGTTCTGGGGTCCCTTTCGGTGCCCATTTCCACTGAGCGGCCCCACTGGGTAGGAATACAATATGCCACGAATCGAACGGCTTGAAATGGCCACGGTCCCCTGGCACAGACTCACGGTGTGAACGGAACACTGCATACTGACTTGACAGGATATATCATTTGGATATATCCCTCTATTAGATGCAGCGCACCTGGAAAGGGATGAAACCATACCCCAACCCGAAAACTATACAAGGGAGCAACCAAGTATATTCTCGCGTCAGGAAGTTAGAACGTTTAAGAAAGAAATTCAACCTACAATAATAGTACCCCTTGACCGGAATCCCGGGGAATTATTATTACAGCGCCCGATTGCGTATTATTAGACTATGTATTATTGCAGGAAACATTCATTCAAGATAATATCCACTATGAACAAACGCACACACAAATTTTAGGGGGGAAATGATAAAACAGTTAAAACAAATGGTTGGAACAAAATAGCGAGATGTGGATCAACTAGGATGAAACAAAATATCGCCAATTCCACTCAGCACACAAAAAACGTTGGCTTACCGCATGCATATGTTCAAAACAAAAATAAAGATGTTAATAAAATAAGGCCAATAATGTCATACGCTCCACATCCTATAAAACGACTATTTGAATCACTTCGAGAGCACTAATGTTTATGTTGAATCTTCCCATTTTACGCTTCACATTATACGATTCCCTCCATATTAAGGGACGTATGCACTCAAGTAGTATGTAAGTACGTTCGGCGGATTTTTCTACGCTACGCCAAATTCCGGCTCCCAAGGTCGCAGAAATTTGAAAAAAAATACGCCGAACCCACATACATACTACTGCAAAGCCCTAGCCAATAGAAACGCAGCAATTCCTGAAATCCAATAAAAATGCAGTAATTCGATGAGCCAATAGAAACGCAGCAATTCCTGAAATCCAATAAAATGCAATTCGACGAGCCAATAGAAACGCAGCAATTCCTGAAATCCAATAAAAATGCAGCAATTCGACGAGCCAATAGAAACGCAGCAATTCCTGAAATCCAATAAAAATGCAGCAATTCGATAAGCCAATAGAAATGCAGCACTTCCGGTGAGTTCCGGTGAATAACGGTTGATACGGTGAAAAATGTAAATTTGATAAATTTGATAATAAAAAAAAACAAAAAAGAATTTATCATAAGTAAAATAATAATAATAACTGAGAGAATAAAATCAAAATGAAATGATAAAATCGAAATATACCTAGAACATACAGGAATGAAACTTTCAATCAATTTACTTCATCTACGAAATAATAAAGATAGAAAATGAGTAAATCAATATCCGAAAACGAAATACGAGAATTTTATTTAGACCCCAAAATTGGTCTAAGTAATGCGAGTTCATTTACAGCAAACACTAAAATCAAAAGTATATAAAGTTACACAAAAACAAGTCAAGGAAGTTATTGAAGCCACTGAAGTTAATGAAACATTTTCTCAAAAAAAAGTAAATAGGAAAGAATTATTCCCAATTTATGGAAAATACCCGAACAAAAATTATATTCAAGCTGATTTAGCATTTATTCCTAAATATAAAAAACAAAACAAAGGATATGCAGTTATTTTAACATGACTTAATATAAATACGCGTAAAGGATATGCTTATGGATTGCAATAAAAAACTGTAAAAGATAAAAATAATAAAAATATTGAAAATGCGGAAGGAATTATTCCAGCAATGAGAATATTAATTAAAGATAGTGAAATGAATGTGTTAACCACGGATAATGGAACTGAATTTGCAAATAAAATAATGATAGCTATGCATTGTGAAGCCAGAGCAAACGAATCTAACGTACTTGTGGGTCAAGCCGGCGACTTTCTAAATACAATGCTTCCTAACGGTTTAGACAAGCTTTTTTCTAGGGTGGAAATCTTTTCTGGAGGGATTTAAATTCAGAGCGGTTGTAATGGATATTCAACCCTTTCTACAGTTTTAGATAATTTACAAACAACTTTAAATAAATCAATAAGTTATCAAAGAGTTTTACAAAATCAAGAAATTGAAGTTACATACTTAAATTATTATAAAACATTTAGACCATATATTATCCCAAACAAATGAGGGAGTTTCCCCAGTTTGATATTGGCATCTAGCAATGCGCAAAATGAAAAAAAAGATTTCCCACTGTACATATATATATCACAAATTCCTCAAAACAACTCTGATTATTTGGATTTCCCCCAAATTCCCTAAATTTCTCATAATGTTTCAAATTCCGGAAATTTTGCCAAAATCCCAAAAAGTTTTAAGATTTGACAAGATTTCAAAATTCTCAAAATTTTCAAAATTCTCAAAAAACTTTTTGAAAATAAAAGTTTTGAAATTTCATTCCTTAAAGTTACTTTTGTAAAATAAAGATTTAAACAAAAATCAAAACAAAACTAATTAAATGGTTTCCCCTAAATTTAACAAAATTTCAAAATTCTCAAAATTTTCAAAATTCCCCAAAAACTTTTTGAAAATAAAAGTTTTAAAACATTTCTTAGAGTGAAATTTCATTTCTTAAAGTTACTTTTATAAAATAAAGTTTTAAACAAAAAATGCAAAAAAAAAACAAATTAAATGGTTTCCCCTAAATTTGACAAAAAATTACATTCATCAAAAAGAATTCTCAAAATTTTTTTGAAAAAATCAAAGTTTAAAAATATTTCTTAAAGTTAAATTTCATTCATTAAAGTTAACCCTAAAGATTTAAACAAAAAATGCAAAAAAAAAACTAATTAAATGGTTTCCCCGAAAATCAGCCGAAAATTTTCAAATTCAATTTAATTTTTCAAAAAAAAAAAAAAGTTTCTATTTTTCGGATCTCGTGGTTTCGGTCTGATCGGCGCTGAAAAAATATATTTTCTGAATTCTTTTTTATCATATCTTTCTTTGAATGCCAAATATATTTGTTTTGCTGTCGCTTTAAAAAATTCACCTCGATCGAGTTTTCTAGTAGGAGATTGATAAAAAATCCTTTAGCTT
The DNA here is from genome assembly GCA_001247695.2 of Cymbomonas tetramitiformis. NCBI lineage: Eukaryota > Viridiplantae > Chlorophyta > Pyramimonadophyceae > Pyramimonadales > Pyramimonadaceae > Cymbomonas > Cymbomonas tetramitiformis. Next base: position 69,708 of record LGRX02000543.1, on the reverse strand, counting down.
TCAAATTTTCGAAAATAGCTTTTTCAATTAATGACAACTCTTTTCTATCTTTATTTTTCAATTTCATTAAACAGAAAATCCAAACACCATCTGGATGACTTGTATGATATTGATACAATCTATTACACACATCTTTTCCTAAGCCAATTTTCACTTTGTATTTTTTGTTATTTCCGGTACAATGTTCGTAATCATCGAACGTCCAAGCATATATTCCTGGGGTATTTTCATCCATGATATCATCTATATTAACTTTATCACAAAATTTCATGTATATGTTTATTTATATAGAAATGAAAAATATATAATAGTTATAATATATAATTAAATAAAAATGTTTAGTATCGGAAAAAATATAGTGTGCCAAAATATTCAATGTACAACGTTAAATGGAGCTCAACCTGGTCACGGAGGGAACACATTGTGGGTTGTGAATGAGTCAGGATTAATTGAAACAAATAATGGTGATAATGGGGTTGCTATTAAAACGTTTTTACGAGTAGACGAACTGACAACATTCGTAAAAAGTATCGAAGTAACACCATACAAATTTCCGGCAGTTCCTGCAATCCAATTCGGTACTAGTCAATTGACAGATCCACAATAAAAAATCCTAGAATATCAAAACATAGCAAATCAATCGGCAGGTATAACTCAAACGTTACCTATGTTGATGCGAGCAGATGGTAGATGGTTTTGTCAACAAATTGTTGCTGAAAATAACTCCGATGATACAGATGACAATAGAAGATATACCTCAGCTAGTTTGAATCCGCTACGTACAAAAGGATCATGTACGATAGAACAAAACCTAAATATAGGTAAAGGTTTGTTTGTAAATCCCGCAGAAATGCCTATAGGTGAAGGTTCCGCGCAAATAGGACAATTTTACATAGAATCAAATGACGATACTACAGTTAAATATAAAAAAGGTGCATCTTTAGATGAAAACGTAATTGTCGCATAAAATATCATTAACAACTAATCATTTAAAATCTATACTAATTTATCAAAACATTAATAATTTTAAAATCATCATAAATTATTTTTTCTAACCCTAAAACCTAATTTTAAGAAAAGTGTTCACTCATTCTTCATTTTGTATTTTACGATTTATGATTGAAATCTGGGTTGAAGATAACATAACACGGAACTTGGAGATCCATGTATTACATTTTCCATGCAAGAACCGATAATACCATTTGCAGTTGTAATAGCCGAACTATTTACCACACCATTCGATTGAATGCCTAGTAATTGGCCGCGTTTATACGATCCATCGATGCATTTTACAGAACAAAATCCATTAACGAGTACAAAACAAGATGTTGTTGTTAAACTGTCTTGAATACAAACTCCTAGAACTGTACAATTATCACTCGACTGAGTCGCAATAGAATCGTGTGGTTTTACTCCTGCAATCGAAGTATCGGTCGCATCATCGAACATGACTATTGTTCCACTCGTAATTGTTGAAAGAGTGCTATTTACTATTGTATAAACGTCCCCAGAATAATTATTTGGTGTAGTTGTAGTTCTGTACGAATTCGTCAATGAATTTACAGGAATTGCTGCAGTAGTTACCGAAGATGTAACAGATGGGTACGCAAAATTGATACTATTTGTGATATTTATGGATGAGGTATCCAAATCAGAGATCAATTCAATTGAACTTGTTGAATTGCCAACACTACAAACTTCAGATAAACTTGGGATGCCACCACTCAAACTCATTGGACCGTATCTCACTTCGTTACTCGCGGTATCGTAGAATAAAACTTGTGACTCGCTAGATGAATCCGGTGTTTGTCTTATTGGTCGAATATATAAACTTGTGTTACCTCCTGCATTGAGTTCACTATTGGTCGCATTCAAAATGATATTATTATCAAAATTGTTAGCAATACCATTTGAATTTTCGCCAGCTTTTGATCCAATATATATATTGTTATTTCCTGGGTTATTTTTTCCAGTGTCCTTGCCAATAAAAATCGATTCATTTGAAGTCATCGCATCAGTTTGAGCAGCATTTGAACCAATCGCAATTGAATATTTACCTAAATGCTGCGAGGAATCCAAAATTCCCAAAGGTTGATTTCCAACAGAAATTGAAAAGTTATCTGTATCTGTATTTGTATTACATCTAAAAGTCAAACCCGCAAATGTCCTTTGATAAACACTGAAATTTCCTTCATTGGGTGATTCAACTCCACCTAAGAACGAAACGTCCGTTACCATTGTTTGATTGCCAGCTGAACACGTTCTATCAAGGTCTGATTCTGTAGTTTGAATTATTTCTTTTGTTAAATTATCGTAATAAATAGGTAACATTAAAGCAAAATCGTATGTCGGAGCTCTTATTGGTGCAATATTACAACTTCCGGTTTGTGTATTATTTAATTCTTCACCAGTTGCATTCAAACAAATTGTATTATTAATTGCGGGGTTTGAATTTAAATTTTGATTTGCATATGAACCGATGTTTATTGATTGTTTACGCGAATTGAATTCCCCAGACATTCGTCCAATCGATATAGATTCGGTTCCTCCGTTATTCTGGTTACAATCATCTCCGATACAAACTGCATAGCTTCCATAATTATTGTTTGCCGCGCCGCTTCCGATTGCAACAGTGTCTTCACATGTTGTATTATTCAAACTCAATGCATTTCTACCAATCGCAAAAGATCTCTGACCCATATGATCACAATTTGTAAACCTTTGCGAATTTTCGCCAATTGAAAATTTCCCTAATCCATTTGTACCACTTTCCAACCGTAAATTATGTCCCAATAACGTATCTTGGTTGATTGTCATAGATCCCAAACCTTGAAAGTCTATATCAGTCGCAGTTGAAATCGATCCACGAGATGTTACAGATTCTAAAGTATCACTTGATACAATTCCAGTTAATTGTGATCCATTACCGATAAAATTGTTTGCAGTGATATCTGTAGTCGTTACGGTACCATTGTTACAAACGTCTTGCAAAGATTGCGTTTCACTTGGGTACGGTAGATTTTGTAATAATGAACCATCTCCTTGAAAATTTCCACTGTTCAATACTACATCTCCAGTATTCAAAGTCAAATCGCCATTATTGATTAAAACACCTAATCCCAATTCTTCGACATTAAAAGTAGTTTGCATGAAAGTCATCTCGTTAATTCCAGTTTGCCCCAAAGACAGTCTCGTTTGAGATATTGGCTGCGATGACCGAATTTCAAAATTAGAATCGTTTTCATCTAAACCTATTGACCATTTTTCTTCGCTAACAGGATTATTCAACACAAAATTATAAAATTTCAAATTGTTCACCAAATCTAAATCTCCATTTTGTTCTAATTTCATATATTCGCGTTGATTTTCTTGGTCAGAATTATCCGTAAACGAAATATCATTTTGATATAAAAATGTACTAGCGAAATGAATTGTCTCACCAGGATTGCTCGAATCGCCGATTTGGGTAACATTCAATTGATTCAGCGTCAAAGGGTCTGGAATCGTTATAGATCTAGGGTTACCATTAAAAGTTTTAGCTATAATATTTTTACCGAAAGACGACATATAACTTTTGTTTTTATAATTAATGAAGTTTTTTTTTCAAATATAATATGATCCGGCCGGTTTTAATACAGGTAAATTTAAAGGATGTTCTTTCGGGAAAGAAAACATCGCTGTCTGTAATGCGGGTTTATCACCATTTCCAAATGTATATGATTTATATCCATTTAAAGGATTCACGTTTGAATATCGAGATGCAGGAAACGTGATATCATTCACAGATTTACAAGGTAATGGTTGTAAATAAGGATCACGAAAAGTCATCGATTCGAATAAAGTTGGAGCTTTCTCATTTTTATTTTCTCCTATAACATTTAATAAACGTGTTGCTGTATTATTGGGTTGAAATATTTGCACTTAAACTATTTGCTGAGAAAATAAAATTAAGCTACAACTTCAATCATTCGACCCATACCGATTCTAAGAACCGAAGTACACTCGCAAATAATTAAAACTTCATTTGCACCGATATCTTCTTGTATAGGATCGGCTCCAGTGGTTGTTTGGAAGTACATTTGATTATTGATCGAACGACAATCTAAGCCAGACATAGATCTTACACCCATTTCAGAATTTGGCATGTTGAGTCGAACAGATGCAGTGAAATAATGATTCACCCAATCTTCGTAAGAATTAACTTTGCATCCAGACTCGTTCGAATAATTATCAGCTTTCCCGATTGTCATCATATTAAACATTCCCAAGGCATCTACACGATAGTTAGGTACAAACATGTTATTTACATTAAATTGAGCAGATCCGAGTTTACCGGATTGGAAATTAAAATAAGAAGGTAAGTAAGTTGGACCGATTTTGTTAGTAGCTTGCTCTAAACCTTCAGATTTTGTTTGGTAATCTGACTTTCTCTGAACGGCATATATCTTATCTAATGATTGAGAACTCATTGAAAATCTAGTCGATTTATCCATAGAAGTATTTGTATCAGTAAATGTGAAATAATTTTTAAATCCAACTTCAAGAAAACCGTCTCGTTTCAATTTTGCATCGACGGCTTGATCGTATATGGAATCAGCAAACGTAATAGTTTCCATCGAAAAGTATATATCTGTTAATTTGAATTGTGCCCGGAGCACAGCTATAAGGAGAAATTAGGGTTAGGGTTAGGGTTTAGGGAGCTACACGTTACTCCTAAACCCTATCCCAAACGGGTGTGGAAAATACCATCCGATTTACGAGCATTAGCGTACAGAACCGACGATTACCTACGGTCAGATATTTACAGTCGAGAAATATGGGCCTCGATCGACCGAGTCGATCGATAATTATGACCTCGATCTTTATGACAGTCGACTCGAACGATAATTATGACTACCGTAAATTATGACAGTCGACGATGAGGTCAGTCCTGCGATAATTGATTCAGCATTCGGGTCGTCGGGTGACGACTACGAACTATGACATTAGAGGTACTCCGTCATCAACGATGTCCACGTCATCATTCAGTTTCGATTCATCATTCCTCCTTCATTACAAGTGCAAATGCATTCGGGTGACAGCCTGTACTGTCACCCAACCGACGTCAGCACCGTACGATATAGGAATCTAGGATCAGACTGTAGCACATCGATAGGAATTAATTATAGGACCTGCCTGATGACATCCTGACATTCAGACCTCTGTTGCTTGTGCTTATCTTGAAGGAACTTGGTAACTTTTTCATTATTCTCTTTTACCTTTCAGTAAACACCACCTCTAGCACTAGTTGTTCTTAGTCTATTCTAAATTCGTTTCAACCTTAAAGTCTAATCCGACTTCGGATTCCTATTATTCATACTTCAACACATCCGAAACGGCTTTCATTGCGCAGTTTGGTCCAACTTGGTATCAGAACGTAGTTCTGACTACGTCAAACACTTTAGGTCAACTCTCCTTGCTCCCACACTTAAGGGACAAGGAGCATCTTATAGCAAGACTTTGGTTAGACAGTGTGCTGCTGGGGTGCCGAGTTTCGGCATCTTGTTCAGCGGAGCCACTTCTACCAGGTCCTGTTGATACGTAGAGCCCAAAACCTCGAGTGGTGACTGGCCGTCTGCAAGATGTTGTTCACCAAGTCAACGGAAGAGGCCTCAAACCATCTTTGTGGTACACCGTTGACCAACCATCTTTGGAACTTCAGTGAGCTGCCAACGAGCTGTATTTGGCCATCCCACCTTGCTGAGCCCACTCCACCGGGCCTGGTGCATACTCTGAAGCCGGAACCTCAGCCCCGACCCGGCAGGTGTAAGATGTTGTGGTGAAAGTCAACGGAAGAGCCCTCCACACAGTGTAAAAAGCGTTGACCGAGCCCCACTAGCCCACTGATAGCCCCACTTGGGTCAGAACCGCTTTCCACCGGTTCTCACAGCCAGCTGTCGTCTTCCTGAGCCCCAAGAGGCCCAAACGGACCCCTCAGCGCTGGGGGAGCCCCTGAGTGACACCACACCAGCTGTAACAGCCCAAGACGGCTTACAACACCGTTACAAGAACCCCTAATATGCCACTGACGACTGGGACCCCACCGTCACCAGGGCTGGACAGCCCACCGGTGGGCACAGGTCCCACTGGCTCAGAGGGCCCGGAGGACCTGCAGTTCTCGCCCTTAGCCAGCCCTATCCTGGGTCTTCCGGAGGGGAGCCACCCCACCTTGTCCTCCGACACCCAAGCCCTCTTGGGTATGCTGGGAGGAGAGGCAGGGGTTGGGGCAAACCCTAGCCTGGAAGCTGCAGCCCCCTGGTTTGGGCCACCTCTACCAGCCCACCCTTGGGTGCTACCTCCTGGGAGCATGGTGCTGTCAGCACCCCCGGCAGCCCAACCCAGTCCAGCCGCTGCGCCGGTCACCGCGGGGGGCGTAACCTACTACCCTCCTGCACCACCGGCTGCCCAACCCAGCCTGGCTGCTGCAGTTCCAGTTACCGCTGGAGGGGTGACTTATTACCCACAACCTGCAGGGGCCGTGGGGCTGGAGACACCTGGGCTCCCGGGGGGATACTACGGAGGAGTGATGCCGGGCGCATGGGGAACGCCGCACACTCCCGTCCCCTTCGTGTACGGGGAAGCGGGAGGGGCCGCACCCATGCCCTTGGGGCCCCACTTGCCCTACTGGGGTCTACCGCATCCTGCGACCGGGGCTGGGATCTACCCCCAGCCATACCCCGCCCTTCTGCCTTATGGGGCCCCGGGGCACACTCCTTACCATCATCTTCCCCCGGAGTACCTGCCGGTTCAACCGGGCTGGGGCCTAGCGGGAGGGCAAGGGGGGCCTGCGAACCCTACTCCGCAGGAAGCCCCGCTCGCGGACCCGCTCGGCACACCTCCCAGATCGACCCTCACCACCTTGGGGTCTGGAGGAGAGAGGCAACACCTCTCAGGATCCGCCACAGCAGACCCTGCAACCGGGAGTTATTCCGCCGGGCAGTCGCTGTCCAGCTACGGCGGAACCTCCCCGGCCTTCTCACCGTCTGATCAGCCCCCGGCTGACCAACTCCGCGCTCGCAGACTGTTGGGGAAGAAGAAGGTGAGCTTCGAGGCGGACGCTGGAGGAACCGGACTCGGGGAACCGGTCCCCCTTGCTGCCACAGGCGAGGCATTGGCAGCACCTCCTGCGGCAGGGCTCTCTGGAAGGCCCGAGCATGGCGTAGACAGTGGGGAGCCACGCGCGGGGGTGGGTGCGAGAGAAGATGGTGTGGCGGGAAGGCACAGCCGAGGCGAAGGGCCGTACCCCACGGCCTCAGTACCAGTGGAGCCTCATAAGGAGCTGTCACTGGGCCCACCACTCCTGGAAACCTCTGAGCTGTCAACCCCCGTCGAGCGCCTGAGTGCACCTGCCCGCTTACCCTACCGGCCACCGGAGTATGTGCCTACCGCTGACTGTGAGGAAGTAAATAGCCGACCTACTCTCCCTCCAGGGTTGCTTACTCCGGCGCGAGACCAGCTGGCCCGCCTGGTGGAAACTCTGCCGGACCCGAGGAAAGAGGCAGACCGGCACTTTCTCTTCACAGCCTGCGTGGCCAATGCGGATGGCGCCGAGGCCTGGGAGAGCTACACAGTGCCAGAACCAGAGACAGCGAGGAGGCGGGCGCCTAGGGTCTACCGGATTCAGTACTACCGCGTGCCGGACGCCACAGATCCGGGGCGCGAGGCCACAACTACCTTGTGGCTACTGCGACAACACCCCGCACTCCACCTGGCAAACCTGCAATTACATGCGTTACGCCCCTCTTGCGAGGAGAATGAGTGGATGCAGCGCCTGCTGGAGGAAGACCCGGAGGAGGTCGGACGGGCGTTGCAGGTGGGGCGGGACCTCCCGAGCTTCAACTGTCACAGGAAGGACGCTGCCCAAGGGGCACGATTCCGCCTGTTTGAGCCCTTCAGTCGCTTCGCAGACGGACGGCTGGTCGACCGCTGGGCGGGAAAAGACGGGGAACTGATCCACTACCGGCGTGGACTTTTTGAGCCGGGTGAGGTCTGTCCCTGCAGCTCCTGCCTGCGCGCCCGGAAGCGAGACAGTGAAACTCCAGAGGGCCCCTTGCAGAGGAGCTGGCGTCAGTACGCCGAGGAGGAGAAGCGCCGGTCGCCAGCCTACGGTCCTTGCGCCCGTCCCTCCACGTCCCCCTCCGCGAGGGGATGTGCCGGAGAACCCCGAAGACTGGGCGGAGGAGTTGCTGCGGCAGGGCTGTGAGGATGACCTTGGGTCGGGTCGTTCGGGCACCCCTGGTGTTTCCATGTTGGACGTGCTGGTGGCGGGAGTGGTCGAAAGGTTGCGTCCACATCAACCAGTGCCGGGGTCTCGGACCGCTGAGAACGCACTGCCAGTCGCCCCTGCGGACTCGCTTCACCCGGCCGGCCCGCCGCTCCCACTACCACCCCCATCATCACTGGTGGACAGTGGAGATAGAACGGCCCGGGAAATGGTTCCCCTGACTCGGGGGACTCAGTGTGTCCTGGTCATCTACTCCATTGAGGGAGCGGTGCTATGGGAAGTACTGCCCTTCGGAGACCTGCCAGAGGGGGATCTCTCTCCGCGACCCCTGGCACAGTTGCCCCGCGAGGGTCCGCGATACGGACTCCTGGACCTGTGGCAACTGGTGGCACATAAGACGGGGGTGACGCTGGATGATTACTTGACCCACGCCCGTGCCCCTCGAGCAGAGTACATGGTCAGTCTGGGGGACGCGTCCAGCCCGGGAGGGGGACACGCCTGGGGCTATGCCTGGATGGTGGACCAGCAAGTGTTTGGGGAGCTGGTCAACCGCCAACGGCGAGTGATCCCTCTGCACTGGGTCCCCTGGGGGAGCATGAGCAATCTGGGCCCGATGCAATTCCACGATGCGGACAGGAGGCTAATTATCAGCCTCTTCCAGCGAGCCCGTGATGGAGTTCGTTTCCCTCCAGTAGCATGGGCCCCAGCTGCCGCCCGCCGTGCGTACCGCACCTACACGGAGAAGGCTCCCGAGCAGGTCCCTCTCAGCTCTCCCCTGAACCCTCGCTACACAGGAGGGGGTTCAACCGATGGACCGGCTTATCAGTCCGTCTCCTGGGTGCCCCCTCCGCCAGCAGGACCTCCCCCCAGCTCGGCGAGAGCCCACGCGCCCGGGACAGGACTCCCTCCGAGAATGACCCCTCTCGCCATGCCCCGATGAGTCTGGCGCGGGAAACCCCGCAGCATCCGAGTGTCCCAGCACTGCCAGAGATCCCCCCCGGGACAGGAGGGTCACCGCAGCGGGAGCCCCCCCTGCAATATCCCCCGGGATATGAGCCCTGGCGGGCCGGGTTAGCCTCAGCTACGCCGGGGCCCAGTCCAGGGTGGGCCCCTCCCAGTCGAGGGAGACACTACCAGCCTGAGACGGGAGACACCTACCTGCGCAGCGGGGAACATGAGCTCAAGAGCATGCACAACCTCACGAGACAGCTCAAGGATGAGAATACTCTCCGGGAGTCTGCTAAGAAGGTCCTCAACGATGTCCACGTCATCATTCAGTTTCGATTCATCATTCCTCCTTCATTACAAGTGCAAATGCATTCGGGTGACAGCCTGTACAGTAAACACTCATATTTAATGAAACAGAGATCTGGCTCCAACCAGCCAAATCACTAAAATCGTGACCCCCCCCGCCAGCGCCAGCGTGCTAATGAATTGTTCATTAGAAGGAACGCGATTCATGAGCCAGCCAGCACCATTCGTTATTTTCCTCACGTCAGCCTTACAAACTGAAATTTTCGAGAAAACTGTGTGCTGATTTTTCGAAGTGATAAAATGGACCCAGCGAGTAGGCAACAGCTTAGAGAGCTGCACACAGACATGAAGACAGACAGACAGATATTATGGTGTACACACCATAACACCAATAATTGCCTACAGTAATGCCATGTGCAATAATTAGCCTAAAGCCATGTGCACCGCGTCAAGTTATGCCAGCGTCAATTCCTTATGTTAAGATTGCCGAAAGCATGCCAGCCAGCGAGCGCCTTCCTTATTTTGGACCTCTTCCTTATTTTTTTGGGTCCAGCCAGCCAAATCACTAAAATCGTGACCCCACCCCCCCCAAAACGCTGGCTGATTCCTTAACGGTGAATTCCTTAATACTGAGTGTCTACTGCATCACCCAACCGACGTCAGCACCGTACGATATAGGAATCTAGGATCAGACTGTAGCACATCGATAGGAATTAATTATAGGACCTGCCTGATGACATCCTGACTTCGGACCTCTGTTTGCTTGTGCTTATCTTGAAGGAACTTGGTAACTTTTTCATTATTCTCTTTTACCTTTCAGTAAACACCACCTCTAGCACTAGTTGTTCTTAGTCTATTCTAAATTCGTTTCAACCTTAAAGTCTAATCCGACTTCGGATTCCTATTATTCATACTTCAACACATCCGAAACGGCTTTCATTGCGCAGTTTATCTAAACCATTGGGAAGTGATGTTCTAAGGAAATCATTTGCTACTCCCCCTACGATTGGAACGTTTTCATCATTCGCTCGAGCAAGGCAGTGCATACTAAGACTTTTCAAATTACAGATAGAATTGCTAGGCAAATTCAAAGTTATCACGCCATTTTGGGAAGCTTCATTTTGATTTGTTGTTTCGATTCTAAAGTAATTTATATTATATCCACTTACTTTTTGGAGTGCGTAGGCCAATTGAAATGGAAGTGACATTTGCTTATATTATTTTATAATTATATCAAACATTTTTTTTCTTCAATGCATCTCTTTAATTGTCAACGTCATTGAATAGCTTATTGATCCGTCGCGAGCTTCTTGAGGGCTTACAAGAGGAATCGGTCTGTTTTTAGAATCTGTTAAAGTAAATTTTAATTCTGTCAATTGACTTGCAGGTAGATCGATTGAAAGGTTTTCATCGTAGTCTAAATAGTTTATAAAGTTTGTAGCTAAGTCGCTTGGCAATAAAATCTTTGCAAAAATATCAGAAGAAATCAAACTAGTACCATCCGAATTTAATGCAGACAAATTTGTAGTTTCAATATTATTTGTTGATAAAGATGTAGTCCTTAAATGTAATGCATCAGTCGTTTGTAAATTGCATGGATAATATGATTCAAATGCTTTCCCGGGTTCTACAATATTAAATAGATCAGTCAAATCTGTAACATTTGTCATACCATTCGTATTTCGATTAGGTCTTCCGCCTAAGATCTCATCGGCATCGTTATATTTGCTTGGGCCGATAACTGAATCAGTGTCGACAACGAGTTCGGAGACCGATGTCGGTTTTTTCAAAGCTTGACGTGACCGAAACCGACGAGAAGATCTGATGGGGTACGTGGCCGCTCCTAAATCGATGACCGGCGGTGGCCGATTTGGACGTGACCGCCTTCAACCGACACCGACGGCCAGTTTCGCTCGTCGATCTCGACATCGTCGGGATGGAAACAGGCTCGAAATCGATCCGTACTCGAAACCGTCGGGGCACCCGTATCACGGGACCGCTCCCACTCGAACCCGTCGGCCACGTGTGGACATCGAGATCGTAGCCGAAAAACCGCCGGCGAAATAGTTATAAGTCCACCAACCCGAGGAATTTGAGGACGCAACCAAATTCGTTCCAACCTTCTGTACTGTCTCTGTCTCTGTGTCTCGGAATAAATCCTACGGCTTACACTCCGTTCGTACAATCGTTTGATCGCGTGCACAGCAAGATAGCATGAAAGTGTGCATGGGTCTCCAGCTGGAGACCCCTGCTAGGTTTGTGATTTTACTTTCGCCTTTCGAGGCAACCCAGATGACACGTCCCAAGCTTGACAGCTGTTTGAATATATTGGCGGGCGCAGCTTGCGTATCCCAACCGTGTGAATTGATGAACTATGTCAGCTTGCGTGCACTGCACATACAAATACCTCTGCACACGCCAACGAGACCTGCATGCGTATGCTGTGTGATCAATATGTGTATTTTAAAATGAGAAAGTGGTATCATGCCAGCATTTCAAGGTATGGTTTACTGGAGGTCAACATTAGCATAAAAAATTCAAAATCTTTTATTTGATAAATAGGTTGGCTGAACATATCTAAACATATTATGCACTTCGGGGAGTCAAGTGGTTAAGGCATGAAGAAGTTATGGTCGATACCGTTCCGCGATCTCCCATACTTAACCAACTAAAAACCCATATATCTTGAGATCTATATCTGAAATTTCTTATGCTAATGTTGACCTCCAGTAAATCATACCTTGATTTGTGTTCCAGCAAGCACTGTCAACCAAAATATTGCATTTCAGGTGAAAACCGACGATTTTAACCGAAGGTTGCGAGCATAACTAGGCGTCGAGCTCGAAATCGACGGTAAAAAATGTGGGCGGAACCGATGGAAACCGTATACCGTACGTGGGGATTGATGAACGATCCCGAAGGAAACCGTGATCGACGAGTGAATTTCAGCAACGATACCGTGACCGATGGTTAAATCGAGGGATCGAACTCGACGAGTTAACGCAAATCGGTTAAGTATATACTCACGTGACCGTCGATTTCGGTTTTGCACTCGTTGTCGACACTGAACTGAATTTTGTAATTTACTTTGCAAAGGTTCGCTTGCAGCAAACTCGTTTCTAACTGAAAATGACACAAATTTCAAATTGTTAATTGCTAGAGTTAGAGTTATTTTGAATTTATTTTTTGCAATCACTCGGATCTCCATTATACTTCACTGTTACAGTTTCTGCTTGAGTTTGACCGAAATGTTCCATTAAAATATTCAAGATATTTGTCGAAAGAACACTTTCTAATTGATCTAATTGTGTATAATTTGCATAATGTATTTGAATCGGATATAAGTCATCATTATTTGTATCGCACATGAAAAATATACCATTAAATTGATTGATCAAATACCAAGTTCTCGCAATTGAAAATGTATTCAAATAACTTTTGAATTGCTTTTATTGCTGTAATTCGTCAAAGAGGTTGGTATATTAACATCGATTCGACGAGAGTCGCCTGAAGAGTTCTCTTCGCTATTCAGAAATATATTGCGAGATGAAATGTACTGGAATATCCTAGTTCACCAGATATCAGAAACTCCCGAACTGTGTGGCGATAAAACTCTCTTAAGAAATAAACCCTAAGCTAGATATACCCGGAACGGTCTCGGAGTCGGAACGGTCTCGGACCTAGCTACCTGTGACACCTTGGTGTGTCACAGCACGAACAGTCATCAGTCACCAGTCCAGTGTTGGCTACCTAGGAATCTGTCATAGGGGCCTGCACCGGGACTCACGGTCAGGGCTGCCTATACAGATTTCAGCACACCACCCCAGGACTGTGGGCGGTGACTGACAGGCAAGTCAGAAATGTAAGATTGCTATCTAGTCAGGTCAGGAGCTAGGTTGACAAGGCCTAACTGCTAATCCAACTGTGCTATTCTGATACACAAATTGGAACCCTCTAGCTAGCACAAGAGCAAAAACATACGGGCAATAAGGTCCCGCTAAACCACTGAAACCCTCTGTACCAGCAAGTCAGATTGAAGATTGCGAAGGTGTCAAAGTAAAACCATAAACCAGATTGAAGAAGCCGTTGATGTGAAAGTACATCTCAGCACACCACCAGAGCAGTGGTGTACTGCCAGAACCAGAAGCATAACTACTCGGGGTCAAAGTTCAAAGGAGCACCGTCACCACAATGTCCACTGTACGTAGTAGCTCGCAGCACTACACTCCAGTGGGTCAGGCAGCCGGTGAGCCACCGCTGCAGCACCCAGGGAGTGGAGCACCGCATCCAGAGTGACGGGGTCCAGCTCAGTGATACCAGAGTAGATGGTTGCAGAGATCCCCCCTGCACAGTACAGGCTGCGGAGCAGCCTGACCCGATACCTGCACAGACTCGATGTCATTGGCCGCCGTGAAGGCGGCAGCTCCCACTCCCATGACTGAGACCAAGAGAATAAGAGAAAGGATGTAGGGCATCCCCCACGTACCCGCGTGTGCGGGGAAGCCCCATGGCGGCTTGCCACAACCATAGGTGCGGGAAGCACCACCAGACCAGTCCCCGTAAGCACCACCAGACCGAGGTGCGTGGGCAGTGGACTCCGACGCATGATTCGCCGAAATGGCCGGAGTCCGCGGCTTCACGATGAAGCTGCCGTCAGCGAGGTCCTCGTAGTCGTCGGTGTCGTAGCCAGTGAGATCAACCTGTGCGATGGCGGCGTGATTGACGGTCTGAACGAATCCAGCGAACTCACCGTCCGTCGCCGCCGTGGCGGTCACCCGTGCCGATTGAAGTGGCACGGGTTCCACATCCTTCTCCTGCGCGAGACAGGCATAGCAGGGGCCGGCACGGCGGATGCCGATGCCGCCGCACCACCTGCCGGAACCTGCTCCTCCGGCGTGATCCCCGCTGCGGCGGGGCCGCACACCAGAACCGAAGTCTGCTGCTCGATGCCGTCGGGAGGCGGGAAAGATGCGTGTGTGAAGTGCACCTGGTGATTGGCCGCGGAGTGAACCTCCGCGGCAAGATCGTCGAGCCGTCGGAGAATGTCGTCCCCCACGGGCTCGTCGGGAGGCGACTGCTGCTCCACCGCAAAGCCGTAGGCGGACACGTCGATCCCGCCAACCGCGCCCGCACAAAGCACCGCGGGCGGCCCGTACGGGGTGGCCGCACGAGCGAAGGCCTCCGCACCATCATCCGCTGCCTGCTGGAACAGTGCACACATGGCAAGTGCATGCACCCCCTCCGCGTCCTCCTCGTCGATAGGAATGCAGAATGCCGCGGCGGAGGTGGGCGGGTGTTGGCGCCCGCCCAACGGGCAGTCGCGGTAGAAGTGGTAGCTCTCACCTTTGCCCGCCTTCTTGCACCTACCGCAGACCGGCTTTGCTCGCTGGTCGTCCCTGTCGAATCCCACGGGCGGCACCTTGTGCTTCATGAGGAACGTAATTATTTCCCCCAACAGTCGCGGCGGGACCAGCCGCGTGCCCCGCGGGTTCAGCGGGGTACCGACAACGGCAGATTGGGGGGAAAACAGAGCGTTCCTTCGTGTGTCACTCCTCGGCGTCTACGTGGCACGGTGGGGATCCAGTATTCTGTACCGCACCAGAATCGCCATCAACAGCCAGAGTAGCTCAACGGCAGAGCGCTCGTCCGGTATGCGAGAGGTCACGGGCTCGATCCCGGCCTGGCTCACCTTTTTCGGGCTTCTGGTCTAGCGGTACAGTTTCTGTTTCTCCATGAGTGCTGCCCCATACGGTAGCCCTTCGGCTGCTGCGCACGCTGTTGCTGTTGTTGCCGTTGCTGCACCCGCTGTTGCCGCACCATCGGAGCGTCCTCCCTGTGCTGCCGCTGTACCAATTCCTCCAGCTCCGTGATCTTCACGAGGAGGGCGTCGTACTCGCTGTTGGAGAGGTGCGCGGAGATGCCGTCCGCGCCAGAAGCCGCCTTCCGTGTCAGTCTGAGCCCAAGCTTGGTAGATTTCTACCACCATGGAGCGGAGCGAGGCCAACGGGACATGGGCCAAGTCAGCAGCCATGGGGTAGCGCACCTTAACCGCAGCGTAGAACGCCGGGTCAAGCCTGGTGTACAGGCTCAGCTTACGTGTAGCCTCCGTAGGTGTCCAGTCGGAGGCCCTGTTGTCCCGCACCAAACGTTGCTCCCGCGCCAAGATCGGCTGCGGGTCTACGTTTGCGGGGTAACGCAAGGCCGCATGCTCCTCCTGCTGCGACTCCCGTAGCGCCACCGGTACGCAGCCCTTGATGATGTCGATCAAAGCTCGCCGGCCATCTCGGTCAGACGAAGCATCCGTACCGGTAAGCCAGACATACGCGTTGCTGTGCTTCTCCACCACGAGAGCCAGCACGTCGTATAGAAGGCCATTCACCCGACTCACAACCGGGGTAAGGGGGTCGTCAAGATCAAAGGACTTCAGCTCCAGTCCAGCCGACTCGAACTCCGTACGTAGCTGCACCACCAGGTCGGACAGAAGGCCAGCGTCGTCCGTACCGCGGAAATGGTGTTTCTTGTCACCAAGAACGTCCTCGCGGATGCTCTTGGCCCAGGCACGATGCAGACGTGTCTTGTAGATGTCGTCAGTCAGCTTGCCCTGCTCCTGCAAGTAACGCCTGGTAGCCACGTCGGCGTCCTCGTTCGAAGCAGGGTTGGGGGTCGGAACAGTCGGTGTCCGCACCGTCGGGCTGTTCCGAACCCCGTCGATAAGCCTCAGCGAGGCGTCAATGTCGCTGTCCCTCGTGAGGGACTTCTTCGCTCTGGTGGTAACACCCATCTCTCGAAAAGCCTGAGGGAAGGTGGTGTGCACGAGCGCGTTCGGGTGTGGCTGCGGAAAAAAACTGGGATGAACCGCTGTGGAGCGAGCGAAGAGAACATGTAAGCGAGGGGCACTCGGAGATGTCGTCGAAGTCGAAGGTGTCGCGAACACCAGCCCAAAACTCAGTAACTAGCGGGATCAAGGCCAGAATACAACTGAGGATGAACATTGCGTCAACTAGTCCAGAACGAGGCGCCGTCCCCATATACAGCCGCTGCCTCAAGTCGCCCGCCGACTCAGCTCAAACCATAATTCCTAGATGCACCCAAACGCGCCCTCGCGCACCACCTCTCCAAGCGGCCGTTTAGCCAATCATGGCCAACTTAGCAGGTGGAATAAAAGCGTGGATGGGGCCACGACCTACTGGAATATCCTAGTTCATCAGATATCAGAAACTCCCGAACTGTGTGGATAAAACTCTCTTAAGAAATAAACCCTAAGCTAGATATACCCGGAACGGTCTCGGAGTCGGAACGTCCTCGGACCTAGCTACCTGTGACACCTTGGTGTGTCACAGCACGAACAGTCATCAGTCACCAGTCCAGTATTGGCTACCTAGGAATCTGTCATAGGGGCCTGCACCGGGACTCCCGGTCAGGGCTGCCTATACAGATTTCAGCAAAATGTTATTTGTCATTTTTCTATAGTACGAATAAAATGTTTATGGTTCATCGCGAATTTTTGGATTTGAAATATCGACATTGCCTAAATAAAGCTCATTATAATGTTCTTTCCTATTAAGATAGTCATCTACGATCAAATCGACTATAATTTTCGGTAATTCCTTAAATACTTTTTCAGCTTCGATAACTCACAAATCCTTTTCTAATTTCAAATCATCCATTTTCTTTAATTTAAATTGAATCTCTTTTTATAATCGATTATATTTTTTTCTAGTGAAGTAGAATTGCCCCATAAAATATATCTAGCTAAACTGCCAGATGTATCACATTTACTCCAATCTTCGTTAACTTTGTGTCCTTTTAAATAATTTGATCGTTTCTCTATACGTTTGTTTATTGTATAATCTGAATAACCTTTTGCTCCGAAATGTAAAGTTTCAGAACCAATTTCATTTTCGAAAATTGCCATTAACTTTTTATCTTTTTTGAAGATTTTTTAATTTCAACTTTATCAAATTTGCAAACCATTATTTATAATTTAATTCCCAAAATTAATTCCCAAATTTTTTCAAATCATATTAGGAATTTTCTCTCTACTACTTTGTGAAACTGAATTTTCAAAACTTTGTGATTTTTGCTTTTTTTGTACAACGGGTTTAGGAATTTTGGAAGCTCCGTCATACTCTACATACTTAACACCTTTTTTTTGAATTTTCCAGAAGTAACTTTTCTATCATCATATTCGACTCCACTTGTCGGTTTTAATAAATTTTCATCTTGCTCTCTTCTTCCTATAGCTTTTCTTATTTTTTCTGTTATTGGATCGTATGATGGGACTTTATCCAAGTCTTTTTCTTTAATTGGGTGCAATCCCAAGAATTCGCGTATTCGCAATCCCAAGAATTCGCGTTTTTTTCTTCAAAACTTTCTGCAACACCCATAGTACTCATGAAATCGGTAGAATTTATCGGCGCTGCTTCATTAAGCAAAGCGCCTTCTAAAACTCCTTGTGTGATTCTAAAAAACGTGTTCATCTTCAGAATTTGTAGGTTGATAATAGCCAACATAGCCACCGAGCATTCCACCGGTAATCCCGTTTACAAATCCTAATCTAGATCTTGCAGTTGACACTCTTTCAGTGGTTAAACTAGTCTCGGTATACATTTGATTTATGTCATGCAGTTTAACTAAATCGTTTTGAGTCCCAGGTTTTGGATTTACATGCACGATTTCATAATTGCTATTTGGATGCGGTTTGATTCTCGAAGGCAAACTAACGCTATCTCCTTCTGTAGAATAGACAACTTGTTTCTGTGCTAGGGTAAGTCACGAGACAGAATGACGGCGTGTCAGAATGACGAGGACGCACACTGGTGGTACCAGACGCCGCTTCGCGGCGACCGGACTATGTGCAGGCGACGGCGCGAGAAGGGCTTAAGGAAGCTGGGTATGTGGACCCGAGCACTGACCAGCCGGCATCTGCAGAGGAGGGCAGAAGAGCAGCTGGAGCTAAAGGGAAATCAGAAGAAGAGGAGAACGTGGTGGCTGGCCTGAAGAAGGTTGCAGAGGAGGAAGATCCCACTTCACCCCTGGACTTGGAGCTCAGCTCGTCGGATGAGGAGGAAGATGAGTACCCGCCGGTCAGTGAGCCCAAAGTAACCGGTAAGCTAACTCAGCTGAACGGCCTCTGGTGGGCAGAAACACCGGACTTATGGCTGGACGCTATGGTCACAGTGGAAAGGATGGCCGCGCTACCGGCAATGGCGGGAGTCCAGACACGAGCCCAGAATGAGCAGCGGCCAGCAGAGAAGCAGCAGCCAGCAGCGGTGCAGCATCAGCCCACACCAAGGATGCAACCTGGGGAACCCCTGGTAGACAATCAGGACTGGAAGCTGATTCCGTCCGAGTTCAGTCGACTACAAGCCAAGTACGCGAAAGTGTTGGGTGGACGGTTCCAGGTGGATGCATGCTGCGACCTCATGGGGCAGAACCGGCAGGTGGACACGTTCTGGACAGATTGCCTGAAGGAACAGTGGAGGGGTCGCGTGGTGTGGTGTAACCCACCTTTCTCGGATTCCAAGGTGAGCATTGCAGACATCCTAAGGCACTACGCTTCAGAGGCCCGGCACGCCCCCCAGAGCACAGCCGCGCTGTTCCTGTTGCCTGACTTCCCGCAGGCTGACTGGCGGCCCTTGCTGCGAGAGTACGGAATTGAGGTTGTGGAGACCATACCCCGAGTGAACGAGCAAGGGGAGCCCAATCGGATGTTTATCTCTCCTGGCGAAGAAAGGGGACACCGTACAGCTTTACAGGAGTTGCCCATTCCATGGCCCGTCTTGGTAGTGTTGGCCAAGCCGCAGCGAAAGCACTTCGATGAGATCACAGCTCCAAGGATAAGACCCTCAGCATCACCAGCAGTGACTCTCAAGGGTGCGGCAGCTAAGATCAGGGACCAGGCAGGTGTGGTGGAACCGGGCATGTTTCTGCGTGCCTTACGGGCAGAGCACAGGCGCAGTGAGTACCTTTCAGCCCTGAAGCAGGAACTACTGGCCACTCAGCATCACCGCACCGAGCATTTTCGGCTGGTGAGTAACATCATCTGGAGAGTGGCGGAAGGACGCTATCAGGTGGTTTTAGCTCCCGACTCCCCTCTGAGAGAGCTGGTCTTGAGGGAGGCTCATGAAGCACCTGCAGCAGGTCACACAGGGAGGGACAAGACCTTGGACAGAGTCAGACGGCGATTCTGGTGGCCGCGAATGGACCTGGACGTAGCTGAATGGGTGAAGACTTGTGTAACCTGTCAGCAAACCCAGCCGCGCCAAGGATACCCAGCAGGCCTGTTGCAGCCTCACACTGTGCCTAGCCGATTGTGGGAAGTGGTGAGCATAGACTTTGTCACTGGGCTCCCCACGACAGAGAGAGGTGTGAATGCCTTCGCCACATTTACTTGTAAACTAAGTAAGATGGTGCACGTGGTCCCAATGGCGTACAACGATAGCTCAGCGGAGGTGGTGGCCAGAATGTTCATGGATGCAGTGTGGCGACTGCACGGGGCCCCGATGAAGATTGTGTGCGACCGGGATCCACGCTTTCGAGATGCTCTGACTCAGGAGTTCATGCGACTGATGGGCGTAAAGGTAGCCAGCACCACCCCTTATCACCCGCAGAGTGATGGCCAGGCTGAGCGCAGTAACCACACCGTGGAGCGCATGCTGCGTTGTTACGTGGCAAAGAACCAGGAGGACTGGGACCTGTGGGTGGCTCCAGTGGAGTACGCCATCAATGACTCCAAGTCGGCAGTGACAGGGTTCTCACCGTTCGAACTGGTGTACGGACATGCGCCAGCGACCCAGCTGGACCTCTTCATGGACGCAGCACTGGAGGGAGGCGCAAAGAGGAGGAAGGGAGGTCGCATAGCAGCGGACAAGCAGGGTACCGCACATCAGTTGGCCAAGCAGTTCGCGCAGCAGCTGCAGGCGGCACGAGAGGGTCTGCAAATGGCTCAGCAGCGTATGATGGAGCAGTTTGATGCACGGCACCGTCTCCAGCAGTATAAGGTGAATGATCAGGTGTGGGTGGATGGACAACACTTGACGTTTCCCGGTGACAGGGGCCTGAAACCCAAATTGCGCAAATTGCGGCACGGACCTCTGCGAGTAGTAGAATGTTGGTACAGCAACCGACAGCAAGAACTGCCAGTGCAGGACCGAGGAGCACCGTCAGCATACAGACTGGAGTTGCCCGTGCACTGGAAGGTGCATGACACATTCACCGCAGACAGGCTTAGCCCAGTACAGTCAGGCGCAGATCACTTTGTCAGCAGACGGGAAGAGATGGCACCGCCGCCAGTAATGGTAGAAGGGCAAAATGAGCGCGAGGTGGAGCGCATCATCCGCACACGCTTCAGAAAGCTAGGCGGGAAAACTGGCGGGTCAGTACAAGAGTGGTTGACCAAGTGGAAGGGATTACCACACAGTCACAGCCAGTGGCGGACCCGAGAAGACCTGGAGGGCAAGGGAGGCAGGCTGGAACCCCTGAGAGCCTTTGGGGCCGATGAGGAGAAGCAGAGGAGGGCCCAGAAAAGAGGCGTAGGGAGACGCACGGCCAGCAGCAGGAGCAGAGGGCTCAGCTCATGGCAATGAGAGCCCCCACTCCGAAGGTTTACAGTAAGGGTGCCAGTCAGGTCTATCAGCCGCATCTCACGACAGTGCAACATCCTGTGAGGATCCTCGTCCTCTTCTGTGGGACTGGGTCTGTAGAACAACAGTTCCAACGACAGTTCGACGGCTGCGAAGTGGTGACAGTGGATATTCTCCCTAAGTGGCAAGCAACATGCACCGAGGACATTCTCCACTGGAACTACAGGCTGTACCCCCGGCACTATTTCGACGTGATCTGGGCGAGCCCACCATGTAAGGAGTACAGCAAGGCCAAGACTGTGGGAGTACCGGACCTGGAGCTGGCTGATCGGCGAGTGAAGCGTACCCGGCAGATCATCGAGTACTACGATCCAGCATACTACTTCATTGATTGAGAACCCGGCTGGAGATGCTCTGCGAGGGCTGCACACGCGATCTGTGATGAAGGGTTTGCCCGCTCCTCACCCCGTCTCCTACTGTAGGTATGGAACACCCTACATGAAACCTACACATATCTGGACGAACGCCGTGCTACCCGTACCCCTGCTGCAGTGTACCCAAGCAACACCATGTCCCGCGAGAGCTGTGCTGGGAAAGCACGAGAATTCATCGCAGGGAGGAGTTTCAGCGTCCAGAACACGAGGCATGGGGTCAGCGCAAGCAGTATACGCGATCCCCCGCACCTTGTTGCACCATCTGTTCTGTGGGCTGAAGTTGGGGAAGCGCATGTGCGAGGAAAGCGCAGCAGCAGTCATGGACCTTATCGCCACTCTGACAGCGCAGACGGACGAGATCCCGATGCAGGAACAAGATACTGAGGTCTAAAACCCTCAGGGCGCAAAGCAGCGCAAGACCCGCAGAGCGAGAGGAGTACCAGGGAGACAGAACCGTTTAAGCGTTGGCAGCGTAATTCGGGGACGGAGCCTCGGGAAACCTCCAGCGCGGAAGGGGACTCAGACCCAAGGACTGAGGGGCACGGGACCCAAGAACCCGAGGCTTAGAAGCCAGGGGGACTCAGACCCGAGGACTGAGGGGCACGGGACCCGAGAACCCGAGGCTTAGCAGCCAGCATCACTGTGCATGTTTGTTGATCCCCAGACAATGTAAATACAGGCGAACACTAGACGCTAGCGAGGACGTAAGCGCGCGCCTAAAAGGGGGGAGAGTTGTGCTAGGGTAAGTCACGAGACAGAATGACGGCGTGTCAGAATGACGAGTGACGGGCACTATGACAGTCACCAATGACAGGCATTTATATGACCAGACGACGAGAGTGTCTGACAGAAATGACTGACAGAAATGCCTGACCCGAAAGTGAGTTTTGGTGGGAAAACCAGCAGCCAGAGAAATTGGAGGGAAAGCTGGTAGACCTCCAATATTGCTGAGTCAGCACAGTTATAATTATTCAGAGTGATGTGGAGTGACCTGGAATGATGGATGATATAACTGGGCTAGTCGGCAGATTCTATGATGTGACAGATCGAGTTCTCATGAAGTATGATGGGACCTGACAGGAGTCGACATCGAGTTATGTTCGAAAGTTCGAGATCTGAAACCATGGCATAAGGCAGCCGAGCAGGCTGAATGAATCAGTTTTGAATTGTTACTGTGAACAGCCACACCTGGCTGTTGTAACTTCGACATTAAAGAAAGATCCGATTCACCTATATATATCATGCTTACAGCAATATATATCTCTTTGTAGGACTGAACTAGGTTCCCTGCATTGTGAAGTAGACTGAGAAGCTCTTAGAGAGCACCCCTGAACAGTTTCTCAGTGCGAGTGTTCACGGGTTCTTGCATTGGATTAATAGCTGGATTGAAATGATGGCCTTCGATATTATATTTTCAGCAATAAAATTGCTTTGCCCTGCACCATTACTGTGTCCAGTCACGGAAATGCCATAACCGGGGTATTTCTTAAATACATTCTCGAATCTTTCCGATGCTTCGTAATATCTTTGTGTATTTCTTTGTTCGCCTATCCCAGTTAACAGATTTACATACCAATCTTCAATATTTTTCAATCTATTTGGATCTTTTGATAATGTTTCTAACTTAAAGAACGCTGCATCGCTACCTTTGTATGCAATGATAACTTCTTTTGTTTCTGGATTAACCAATGTAACAGAATTTCTACCACTTAAAGATTTATCAATTTTAAATCCTGGTAACTCACCCATTATTTGTTTAAGTTTAGCTTTGTCATTATATGAATATGCGTAACTTGAGTTTGCAGCTAAAGCGTATTTCGTTTGAATTGCATTATCAATTGTTATATCGTTTTTACCCAAACATATATTTAAAACTTGATTGGGTATTTTCCTTAAATCTACGTTCAATGCTTGTAACAATTCGCTTGATTGTTTCTTGACTTTATCACTTGTTAAAGCTTGTTTTTAAATAAGCTTTATTTGACGAATCAAATTGTTTCCCCTTAAATTCTTTCGTTTCATTTTCTTTTCCAATTTTTTCAAGTTCTTTTGATGCAAACAAATCTTTTTCAAATAAATATTTTTCGTCGATTAATTTGTTATATTTTTTTTCTATTATTGCAAAAATTATTGTCTGGATTAGATTTACAAAAGTTGTTCATTGTTAAAAAATATATATTATTAATTCACTTTTTTCTATTTAATTGTCAATTTCGGTTTGAGATCTTGTTTTCGACGAAATAGCACTCGATGGATAATTAGGGTTTTTCGATTTTTTCTTTTCAACTGGAGTCCATTCTTTTCCCGATTCGGGCAATATTCTTTGTGAATTCAAAACAGTAGGAGAATTGTGTTCGTATGGGGTCTCATTACGCAAATCACTTTTTCTTCTTCTTCTTCAGTTAATATAAAGCTCAAATTCTCTGCGTCAAGTTTGTCAATTTGAGACTGAAGTTCCTTTGCTTTTTCTTTATGTCTTTTTTTTTCTCTTTCTTTCTTTCTTCATTCGTATTACTCGGTGAATCGAAAAATTCGTCTTCAGATTCGTTTTCAGAAACATCAAAGTATTGTGCAATATCTTTATCAAACATTTCTTTTAGATCTGCTTCATTTGGTTTTTCATTTCTCTCTCTTTCGAATTTATCTCTGAATGGATACTCTTCAAAAAAATCGAATGATCTTTCCAATTTATTTTTTAAATTTAGGAAGTTCAAATTCACTTTCCAATTGAGAAGGTAAGTGTTTTGTGTTTATACTTGAATTCCTCAAGTTATAATAAAACATTTCAATATTTTTACTTGGCATGGTCGTAACATATGAATCTTGTGATAATTTACTATAAGCCTTAAAAAATTGTTCTTTATTTGGAATATTTTTTGATATCCTAATCAAATGTTGTAAACATTTATTTTTTTACATATTCGTCTGATAAAAGAGGTCTCATTTTTAATGTAATAGCTTTCATTTTTTTTCAACTGGAATTATAAATTCATCAAAATTTCGGCGAAATGAACTTGGATGTTTTTTTTTTTTTTTTCACAAATCGATGAAAAGGAAATCTTGTTTATTTTGAATCGCTTGATCGTATACTTCAAAAACTGTTTCGTTATCAACTTCTCCACTGCATTCTTCAGATATTTTTTTCCAACTCTTTAAAATTTTTATTTTTGAATACCATAATTTGTGTGAGATTTCCTCTTATACATTTCAATAAGCCGCCCGAGTTTGAAGTGAATTTTGCATAGCAAAAATCATCGAACAACCCAATCCACTGTTTTTCATTTTCCCTATATGTCTATGTTTGATCACTAAGTTTGATAATTTTGAGCTAGGTTTCATTAAATCGGTTCCTTGGCAATCGTCAAAAAATACTACTATACTTGGCCTTTTACCATTGTATTTATGTTCAGGTTTTTCGAAATCAGAATCTTCAAATTCGATTAATAACTCATTTGGGATTTCGTGAACAAATCTATTTTCATCATTTAACATTTTATTCAATTTCTTCCATCGTTTTAACTTTTCATGATATTCTTCAAAATCAAATGCTTCTTCATTCAATATGCTTTCAAAAATTTTCCGGAATATCGGTTGTAGGTTCAAATATGTCTTCTTCGTTTAAAGGTAAATCGGTGAAATAATGCGTATTGTTATGATACGCGTCGGGCTTACTAAAATTAATCTATCTAATGCATTGCTATCTTGCATTAATCGCAACAAATTTGAAATAGCTTGTGTCTTTCCCGACTTTGTCACTGCAATGCAGCCGATCAGGCATGCCATATCTATGAACTCAGGTTTAGTTTGTATTTGAAATGCATTGCATTTTGATAATTGAATTTCGTAATTTCTATCTTTAATTTTTTGAGTCTTTAACATTCTTTTAATATTATAATATTGGAAATAAAGAATTAAACGTTTTCAATTTCAAGTTTAATCTTGGGTTTTCGAAATTATTTTTGGAAACAACCGGTTTTTGTTTCTTTGATTTTCTTTTTTTGGTTTAAATAATAAGATTCATCTTCAGAAGATTGAGAAGATTCTGAATTTTCAGATTCAGAGTCGGACACTTCAACTTTTTTTTTTTTTTGGAAACTTTTACTTTTTTCTTTTCGACTTTTTTTAAAATTTTCTTTAATTGGATTTTTGCGTAATTCATCTATAGATTCTTTAAGTTCTTCAATTTCTTCATTTTTTTCAATTGGTTCAACTTCTTCCGAAATTGATTCGCATTCTTCTTCTTTTTTTAAATGCTTGTCTATAACGTCTTCTGCATTTTTCAATTTTTGTATTTTTTTCTAAATTAACTGATAATTTTATTTTATTTTTCATTTCAGAATTTCTCTTCCTAACTTCTAAAGCTTTTTGTTGAGCGATTTTTAGTCTTTCTAAAGTAGATTCGTCTGTTATCTTTTCTCCTTTCTTAAATCCCATAACAAACTATTAGTTTTTACTATAAAGTACAAGAGAAAAAAAACTACAAGTTTAAATCAAAATCCGGCGATTTTTCTTGTGATTATAATACTTTTCTTTCCAAATAAAAACAAGGTGTTTTGATAACTTGGCATCTCGAATATCGTATACCAGTAAATATTGCAGTTATAATAAGCACTATTCCAGAAATAAATGTTTGAAAATCGCATGCATTGTTGAGTACATCCATTTTCTTTAAGTTAAAATAGAAAAAAACTAAGAATACTTTATTTAAAATATAAAACTATTTAAAAAATATATAGGTTAATACATATAAGAAGTATGCCGATGGAAAAAGTCATCTCTAAGCATGGAAATATGTATTATAAGAAATCTTCGGGACAAAATAAATTAGATGTCGATAAACATTATCTAGCGAATAGAACCAAAATTTTAAAAACACGAGTGCTCAATTTAAGAATTCAGAGAGGATTAAATGTGGCTAAGAAGTCTTTTAAGAAATACAATATTACCATTGAAGATATAATAAATTCGTTGAAAAAGTCTGAATTTGATATTCCCAAACAATACGAATTGCTAACTAAATATTCAAAATTTGTTTAATTCAATTCGAAAAGTATCTAAACATAAAATGATCTAAAGAAATATTCAATTCAATATAACATATAGAGATACAGCATGTCCACACAAATTTCTCAAAATAAATTAAAATATTTTATTGAATATAAAATGATGCATGATAAACTTTATTTTAAACCCGGTAATGGAAAAAGATTCGCACAATTATTGAATAAAAAGGGAAACGTTCAAACTTCGTTTCAAAAAATTGTAAAAACTAACAATGAAATTAATTTGCCAACTTCAAAATTTGATTTTGTTTTCGACGTTTCGATTTTTTTTTATTAAACTCAAATCCATCCAAGATTCAAGGACAAAAATCAATGAAACTTGTAAAAATATAAAGATTTTCAAATTAAAATAAAAATTAGTGGAAATTAAAAAACAATTGTATAGTAATTCATTGACATATAATATTTATAATATCGTTACACGAAAACATAACGAAACTGAAATAAAATTGATCGATCAACAAACGTCAATTTTTACATCAAGAAATACATTCAGCGTGGAAAATGATATTGTTTTTACACATAAAAAAGAATGAACGAAATTCGGAATAAAAATGAAAGAAGATTTATTCAAAATCCCTATTTTAAACTAATTCAGGAAAATTTTGAAAATCAAAAAGTATATTCTGTTTTGAAAATTGAAAAAAAAAAATGAAGATTCTAATTTACAAAATGTGTTATTAGATCCAAACGAAATTGTTACAAATAATGAACTAGCATTATACAACAATATTCCAATCGATAATGAATATGCAATTATTGAAATTGAATCACATTCGAGTCAACTTTTAAACAAAAAGATTTCAGATTTGAAAGATGTGAAGATGTATCATTGTGTGTTTGATTTAGAAAGTCGAAATATCTCTAAACATTTCGTTGATTCGGGACATATGCAATGCGTGCCTGAAACATTATACGACAAGTATTGTACAAAGAAGTGTTACCGACCACTAAAATTGAATATTCAAGATATTGTTAATGTTATGAAAAGTCCGACTGATAAAAATAAATCGTTCGATCAAGGGTTTGATACCAATGACATTGAACGATTTTGTAAACGTTATGGAATCCCTATGTACGCTTTAGATATCAATGAGAAAATATTTGCTACTTTTTACCCGGAAAATAGAAATAAGAAATTAGATGCATTAGCATATGTAGTTGCAAACGATCATATGTATATTTGCGAAGGTAAACAATTTATGCATCATTTAAATGCGACAACCCGAAATAATGTAGCATCAAATAGCATCAGAAAAGATACGAAAAAACATTTTGAAGTTGACATCAAAGATTCTGATTGTTATCGTAGTTCACAAAACAAATTTGAAAGAAGAATTTATTGAATATTTCAAAGAAACTGGAAAAATAATTTCGCCTACAAATATTTTAGTCATTAACGGTCAAATCAAACGAATGCAATTGCCTGATAAAACCATATATGCGAATCATGAAGAAAATATTATCAAGACATATATCGACAATTTCAATCACAAAAGTGAACAAAAAATTAAGTTTATGAATCAAAATTCGCTGAATTTCGGAAGATTGTTGTTTAATAATACGTATCCACACCACAAACAATAAAAAATGAACCTGCTTGTATACAAACATTTACAAACAAATGCTGGTATCGTAGAAAACTATGCAATTACAAGGGATTTGTCAAATACAATTGGGATCGATATCAATAAATGTAGAACGAGTTGTATGCGAGATAACATATCAGGAAACTACAAACGGTTTAATGTTATCGATATCATCGAGATTTATAAACAACAAGAAATCTTGAAAGATGGGTTTTACTATATACTTACGAACAGTAGATTGCCGTGCCGAGGATGCGGATGGTACAGTAACGGGTTTTTAGATCATTTGTCGAGAGAAAATATCGAGTATGAAATCAAATATCAATTGTTAGCTTCAAATACATACGAAGAAAATTATTTATTAAAGTTTTTTGAGAGGGTTATCGAGTATCCAGATTTCAAATTTATGTCGAACGGAACTATTGGTAGCATGGGAATGACTAAAAAAACTACAAGTAAGATATTTTTTGAATCTAATTTTGATACTGCTTGCTTTTACTTTTGGAATATAAAAGATGATACCAGTATTACAAACGTTCGACAAACAAAAAATGGTCACAAGTCGAATACAAAAAATAAAAACGGATTGACACAAAAGGAAGTTTACATCGAACCGATTTATATCGATGATAACGATGAAGATTGTGTTATTTATCAAATCGAAGAGCGAACAAATTATCAAATTATTGACAATGATATCCCAATCTACATTCAGATGTTAGAAAACGAGTATATCAAAAATTACGAACTGTTCAAAAAAGTAGGAGGCGATTTAATTGCTATAAAAACGGACAATGTCATAGTTGAAAATCCCAAAAATCAAATTTTATTGGACGAATCTATAATCGGTGGATACAAAGAAGGCGATATCCAAAATATTACATTTACGAGTCAAAAAAGTAATAAAGAATTGAAATTCGATTTCGATGATTGGAATAATTTCAAGGAAGACGAATTTGAAAATTATGAAGATATTGTAAACCAAATTTTAGAAAAAAATCAATCGTTCCGAGTTCAGGGAGATGCAGGATTCGGTAAAAGTTATTTATTAGAAATGTTGAAATCTGAAATGGATAAGAGAAATTTGAAAACGGAAATTTTGTCCCCAACAAATTGCGCGGCTCTGAATGTCAATGGTAAAACAATTCATAAATTTTTAGGTATTGAAATGGATTCAAAAATTTGTCCCAAAATGATTACCAAGTTGAAATCATATGATTATGTTTTGATTGACGAAATTTCAATGGTGGGTTTAAATATTTTAGGAATTTTACATTTTGCGAAACAACAAAATCCAAATCTGAAATTCATATTTTTCGGCGATTTTAAACAATTAGCACCTGTGTGCGAAGAGAGTTACGATTACGAAACTAGTTATGTGCCCGGAGGCACAGCGTGAGCCGATATGCCTATGCGTCCGTATGTGTGTCATCGGGGGTAATCTGGGATTGGCACGATGACAGTGAAATTGGGCTTGAAATCACGATGAGAATGAATACCAGATGTCCGGGGTATGACAGTATGACACTATGACAGTATGACAGTATGACACTATAGTAGTATGACAGTACTGTGGGGGGTGTCATCGTGGAACTCAGTCAGACCCTCGAAGAATGGTCAGATTCGCATCGGGGTTGAAAAGACAATGAAATCGAATATCAGATATCAAGGTTATGACAGTATGACAGTATGACGCTATGACAGTATGACAGTATGACAGTACAGTAGTATGACAGTACTGTGGGGCAGTCATCGTGTCAGTCTGTCGGCATAACATCTGAATCGAGAATGACGAATCGGAATTAGAAATGAGATCGGATCGGGAATTGAACGTTGAGCCGAAGTGTGACATCGGCTGTCGAGTGGTTGACCCTGCAACCTGAGTGACGAGTGAATAAGTGGAGCACTTGAGAAGTGTTTAGCCTTCAGAACTCGGAACCGAATTATCGTTTGTACCTCAATCTGGCCCTGATCCAGTATATTATAAAAATCCGAATTGTGTACCTTTGCACGTTCAATCAAAAACATATCTCCGAGCATCTGTCGTAGTGCCCACGGGCACATTTGGTATCAGTGTGCTGCGAATTCGCCCCTGCGCAACTCGCCCACGGACCTATTGGAACTTTCGTTGTAATACAGGGGGAGAGCTGTACTTCCGGCTATACGTGCGCAATTTTTGCCTCTGTAAGTACATTTTTTTTCGTATACAACGGCCGTATTCTCTGGGAAATATCTTCAAAACGTCATATTTCAGCTCCTTAACACTGGGGGCTCAAACGGGCTCAGAAACCCAAGCATTCGTTTTCCGATCTTAAACCCGAAGTCCGTCCCAGGCCACAAACGACCGTCAGGGAGCACCCTGAAGGGTTTCCCCGGTCTACAGTAGCCAAGAAAACCACATAGCTTACCTTTCAGAGCCCCCAAAAGGCGAAAAACCGCCCAAAACAGCCAAAAATAGCCGTTTTTGACAGTTTCCAGCCTACCCCAAAACCTCTCCCAGTAGCCCCCACCACCGAAAAACCCCTCCTTAGACCCCATAGAACAGCCTAGAAACCCCTGATACCGCCCTCACGGCCATCAGCAGCGGGGAAAGCTCCACCAAACAGCGCTTTCAGCAGTTCCTGGACGTTTCTGGCAGCTCTTCAGCACCTCCTGGTATCCTCCAGCAGTGCCCTGACTGGAGCATTCTTGGGACCTACGGAGCATAAATACCGTCTGGGACCTTACTGGACCTCTGTATTGGACCTGACACCTTTCCTTTCGTTGCTGCTTGACTCTTGCTCGCGCGCCTAGGCACTCAAAAATCGTGTCGCGGAGCCCTGGCCAAATTTTGAGTTCGCTGGTGTATGGCAGTACCCCCAGACCCAGACAAATACAGAAGAGCGTGGTGGAAGCAAGGACCTATTAAGTGGGTATTCCCTCCAGACCCTACCTACCCACCAGCAGGCGCTTTCTGGCAGAGCGGTTTCAGCGGCCCTCCTTCCCCCTCTTCCTCTGACGACGAAGAAGAGAACAGCGACTGAACGCCTGGGCAGAGCCAAGCTGGCTATCCCACCAGTGTATCACGATTACGTGTGGCATCAGGTTGGAAACTGCCACTTCCGCTACCCGCACACCCAAGACCTAACAGCCTTCCCCGCGCTCCCTGGTTCATATCCAGTACAAGTGATCGACGAGTGGCCTTGGGTCCCCCCATCTCCACCTGGAAGCCCCGCTCCTTCGCCTCCAGAGAGTGACATCGACGAGGACGAGACTGATTAAATAAAAAGGCGAGCACTCACTACTTTTGCTCACCTGTGGCTATTGCCACACCCAGTCTGTGAACTCAACCAGCTCAGCAGTCAGAAAGTCACAGCAGCCCCACCATCTGGTACCAGCTACCTCCGCGCTTCATGACTCTGGTGCAGATCTCTCGCCGCTGCAGCACTTCATCAGTATCGGCGCCGCAGCCCTGCCAGATCCTCTGCAGGCACCCCTTGACAGCGGAGCTCAGCAGAGCGCCTCGGGCGGGGCCCAGCTCTTGGTACGCCATCTCCCCGCGGTGGCAGCAGCCTCAGAGACCCGCCGGAGTCGACGTTCCCGAAGAGTATCCTCGGGCCCCGCGACGCACGGCAGGCACATTCCAGGTCTGAGCCATGCATCTGATCACTCCGACCCCGAGTCCGGTACGGACGTCAGCCGCACCAGCACGGGGACCAGGGGCAGCCGAAGCACGCAGGCACGGGCTGAGCGCAGGCGGAGGGCCGCCCACAGGTCCGGTTCTGACTCGGACGCGAGCAGCCGGAGCGAGCACATTCGCAGGGAAGTCCTGGCGGCAGTACAGGCCCTGGATATCTCCGCGGTGATATCGAGGGGACTCGCCCTGCCTGGCGCGACGACTTCTGCAGGAGCCTCCCCTCCAGGCGACCCTCAGAGCAGCGCACAGGGGGCCCTGACGGCGGACCATCCACTCGAGGCGGACGCCGCTGACAGCGTAACCCCCCCAGTGCCCCAGACTGTCGCTGAAACCGCTCCCGCCGAACCTCCCACTCAGGGTCGGCCGGACCCCCTCAACATGATGGTGGCTCGCCGGCGGCAGTCGATGGAGACGGTAGTGCACGGCGGTGGCAACCCTGAATCGGAGCCCGGAGACCCCAGTTCAAGCGACTCGCCACCAGGGCCCCCCAGTGATCCACCCCAAGATCCCCCTGACGACCCCGCACCAGAGCCCTCCTACCCTCAGTACCCAGAGGTCAGGGCTCTCTTCGTCACCCACGACGGTGGGTCATTGTGGGTGCACCAGTCAGCGGGGGTGCGAGGCGCGGCAACCGTCTCCCTGCCATGGGATGAACGCCGCCGGGCTGGGGTGCAGGGCGACGCCATCCTGTTCAGGATCATGCACCTGCTGGGAGCGCCGCTGACCGCATATGCGCGCATGGGAGGCCGCCTACACCACGCACCCCTACCACTTACCAACCCTCGTGTGGAGACCTGGGTTCTCATGGTCGACCGCGAGGTCATGGATATGGCAATGGGGGACCCAGCCGCAGCCAATGTGCGGTCTACGAGCATGGGGCAGCCAGTGTGGGAGTGGATCCCTGCCACTGCGCGGGAGTCGGAGATGCAGAACTTCGACCAGGACGGGCTCGCCGCGTGGTCAGAAGTCAGCAACTCCGATTGGTACCGGAGCATGAGCGTGGTGGCCGCACAACCATCCACACCCCTGCCCTTCCATACACCTCTTCCACTCCCCGCTCCACCATCAGCCCCTGCATTACCGCCCACTTCGACTGCAGTCCCCACAAATCCCGCGCCTGCACTCCCACCCGCGCATGCCCCGGGACTACCACCTCCAGCCCGTTTCCCCCACTCCGCCGCCGCAAACCCCGTTCACTCTGCCGCTGCTGCGAACCCCGCACTCTCTCCCAGCGCCACCCCCTTCGTACCAGGCATCGTCCGACTGCCGCAGGGCACTAATCTGCGAGCATCCTCAGACGAGGTCCGCCTGGAGCACAAGACCAAGGAGATGGTGCAGAAGCTGATCAAGAGTGTGACCAGATTCCCTCGCTCCGCGTCCGACACCAAGTCGGCCGACAAGGATGGCCTCCTGACGCAGTTGGAGCACTACTCCAACATGGTGCGGAAGATATTCCAAGAGGCCATCGTGATCGAGGCGCTGACCACTCCCAGCTGTACGCCATCTGTATCGGCGTACCAGGCGAGCGTGTCGAGCCTCCTTTGGAGTTTTAAGGAGCACACTCTTCAGGACCAGCAGAAGAAATTCTTGGAGCGTGCGGCGGGGACCTTCGGGTCTGACCAGGCTTGGCACCGGCGCTACGTAGAGCTGGACGTGTTCTTCAGCGATCTGGCGGTGTGTTCTCTAACACAGGCCTACCTGGAGAATGCACACGGAGAGGCCATTGCACTGAGGCAGGCGACGAACGAGACCGCGGCGGAGTATTTTTCGCGGTTGGAGACCCGCATGGCCTCCGTCAACTTCCTGGCTGGCAGAGTCCCCAATTGCGTGGAGATGTCCAACCTGTCGATGCTCTCCACGTACCGCCGAGGGTTAAAATATGCACCCAAGGTGATGCGGCGCCTGAGAGCCATCCACTTGGATGTCTCCAAACCAGAAGAGTGGGAAAGGAAGGCCGTCGCTGACGATATCCCAGGCACCCACAACGCCTTGTTGAAGATTCGGGAAGTCGCTGAGGAGGTGGAGAGCGACATTGACACGGAGGCGGCTCAGAGGCGCTCTCAAGACCGTCCTCCCCGTACTGTTTCCTTCGCCAACCCATCACCTCGCACCCCCTTCTTCAGGCGTGCCCCCTCTTCGAACCGCCCAGCTCTTGCCATGCTGGAGAATGGGCCTGCCACCACCGTTGCCGCGGCAGTGGCCCCATTGCCACCACCACCTGGCCTCTCCCGCCCCGACGCTCCGAAAGTCCGCCGGTGCTTCGCCTGCGGCTCTGCGGAGCACATCGTCCGTAACTGCACGGACGAGGCTAAGCTCAAGGAGTGGAGGGCCAATGCACCCGCTCGATTGGCAAATTCCCCTGGGTTTGTGGCCGCCGTCGTCTCGGCCATCGAGCAGCAGGAGGACATCTCCTCGGTGGATGGCGTCCCAGAGGAGTTCTCCGAGGAGGTCTTGGCACTTGCTACCTGTGAGGACGAGCAGAGCTACCAGACCCTGGCGGCCCTCGCAGGTATCGAGCTTGTGGAGGGTGACGGCCTTCCTCCGGTGGAGAGCGATGAATGACTGGCCGGCGACCAGCCCCAGACCCTGCCCCTCGAGGAAGTGAGGTCATGTCCTGACGATCAGACCCTCTCCGCCCTGGAGAAGCGGTCAGAGCCAGTGGAACCCCGACGCGCACGAGGACGCAGAGACCCTTGGGGCCACCGTCCCCATCCCAAGAGCGTGGCCTTCACCTCTGGGACCCGCTTGCGACGCACCTACCGCTCAGCTGGTGCCCCATCGCTGCCGAGGGATGACCTGACCAGCCACCCTCTTGCAGAAAGCACCCCCTTCGATGAGCCGTCACTACCTCTTGATGACGGCCCTGCTTATACACAGGCAAGGATCGAGGGCCGGAGGGGGCGGCGAGTCCCCCGGCACAGACCCCCCATTATGGGCAGCAACCGCGGAGAGCCCCGCGATCTTCGCCCCCGACCGCGTGTTGTCCTACCACTGCCCAACTATCAGTCCAACCTCGCAGACCCGCAGAAGAGGCTAACTGCGTGGCACTGGAAGAGAGATCTGTATTCTCTCCCCCTCGAAGTCGCCATGCAAAAAGTTCGCAGAGCTCTGCGCAAATCCCCGGAGGCTGCCAAGGACCTGGTGGATAAGATGTGGGAGCGTACTCGTAGCCGCATACGCTCTGGGACTCGATCGCCGAAGGAGCACGTGAACCGCGCCAACCAGCTGGCGGAGAGGGTACGCATTGCCCGTGAGCCTCAAGATCGTAGAGAGGGCCATCAGCGCATCGCACTGTGGCACCTCCTCTCACACGACGGTCACCAGCAGGTCCTCGAGTCCCCTAGCGCCAGCCCCTCCGACCTCTACGCAGCTTGGAGAGAGCTGTCGCCCGCCGAGCAGCTGGAGGCGATCGCCACTTCGAGTCCAGATTCCTTCCCCGGTAGCAGGCTGTGGGAAAAGGAGGGTGCACGAAGAGCAGCAGCGAGATCCTCGACCTCTCTCTGCACCCTGGACACCGAAGTGGGCACGATACCCGGGACAGCGGGAGACGTGGGCTTACCTGGCGCCTGGTGCAGTCTACACGCAGTGCACCAGTACAAGATGAGGAAGCTGGGTCCCAGCCCCTTGGGAGCATCCCCTCCATCATCCCCACTGGTCGAGCCCACGACAGAGACGACATCCTCGCACCATGACAACGCGCCGGCTACCCCGGGAGGAAACCTTGAAGGTCCATCTGACTGCGTAGTGACGGAGGAGACCTCCACACCCAGCTCGCTTTGCTTCACCCAACAGATGACCACCGTCAGAACGCATGAAGCAGATGAGGCGCCGCCCCGTCTCGACAGCCACCCCATCGCTGAAGACCCTGAGGTGATGGAAGAGGAGTCCTCAGTCAATTCGCTCTGCTTCACCCAGCAGATGGCAGCAGCTGGGGCCCCTGAGGCGAGAACTGACCACCAGAGCTCCCACCAACTCGCCCACAACTCCCCCACTAGCAGCCCTCAGCATGACGAGGATTCCCTCACCCATGGCAGTCTCACCAACAGTGTCGCTACCCATGCGAGCCCCACAACAAGCGGCACTACCCACGTGAGCCCCACAGTAAGCGGCACTACCCATGTAAGCCCTACCACCAGCGGCACTACCCATGTGAGCCCTACTACCAGTAACACCACCCATGTGAGCCCTACCACCAGCGACACCACTCATGTCAGCCCCACCTCGAGCGAATGCACCTCAGCGGGCACCCTGCTGACGGCGAGTGTAGACAACCTCGTCAGTCATCCGACTGAAGATGTTGATTTGCTGGATGAGGAGTTCTACGCCGCGTGTAGGCAAACGTTGGAAGAATGCCGCGAGGCCTCGGACAACCTCCTCCCCAACCTCAAGTGCAAAAGCATACGCACAGATGGGGGAGTTCAGTGGAAGACCGACATTGAGGGTACCCTCGCAGCGGCACATGACGAAGAAGGACCGCTGCTGCTGGTGTTCTATGCAACCCTCAGAGGGCACACGGTCAAGGTGCTGATCGACTCGGGGGCCTCTGACAACTTCATCTCGGAGCAGAGCGCCAAGCGATGTGGCCTCACAACACGAGCCGGCTCCGAGATGCGAGTCACCTTGGCAGATGGATCTGTGAAGATCACTGGCGCCACCGCGTACGCCAAGTTTAACACGCACACCACCACGGCCTGTGCGGGATTGGTGGATGAGGTGTTCCTGACCCCTGCCCAGTTGAAGAAGTACCTGGTGTACGCGGAAACGCAGAAGCTACGCGGCAATGACGACCCGGAGATACAACCCGCCTGGCTCATGATGGCCGAGAAGTCCCCCGATGATACTGCCTCTGCCTTTGCAGCCACGGCTATCGACTCTGAGAACGCCGAACCCGCTGCGGATACTGAAGATGCAGAAGTGAGCCCTGAATGGACCCTCAAGTTTCAGGACTTCTGGGGTGAGGAGTACAAGAAGGAGATGACGACTGCCCTACCGAACATTGATGGACTCAGACATGACCCCCAAGATGAAGCCAACATTAACCTGGACCCTGAGCTGAGCAAGAAGGGGCCGCCCTGCCAGCGCATCTACAAGAAGTCTGCAGAGGAACTCCGCCAACTTCGAGAACGCGTGGAGACCTGATGTCCAAGGGCTACATCCGACCCTCTTCCAGCCCTTATGCAGCTCCCTGTCTGATGGTCCCCAAACCGGGGAACCCCAAGGAGCTGCGACTGGTAATCGACTACCGGCTCCTCAACCGCCAGACAGTTAAGGACAAGTATCCTCTCCCAGACATCCAGATGATTTTCGACGAGATGCAGGGTGCGAAGTTCTTCTCTTCGTTCGACGCGGTGGATGGCTTCTGGCAAGTACCGATGGCACCAGGGGATGTCGAGAAGACCGCCTTCACCACCCAGATGGGGTCATATGAGTGGTTGGTCATGCCGCAGGGGCTGCAGAATTCACCGTCTCAGTACCAGCGACGGATGCAGCGGGCCTTGGGCCATCTCCCATTTGTCCGGATCTTCATCGATGACGTGGTCGTCTTCAGCAACACCGCTGCAGAGCACTACGAACACGTCAAACAACTGCTCCTGACGTGCAGGGAGAAGGGCGTCTTCCTCAAGAGGTCCAAGTGCCAACTGTTGAAGAAATCCTTGCGGTTCCTTGGCCACTGTATCTCCGCGGATGGCTGCAGACCCCAACACGACAAGGTGGCTGCAGTGAGGGACTGGCCCGAACTGGAGACGGTTACCCACGTCAGGCAGTTCTTGGGCCTGGCGGGGTATTACCGCAGATTCATTCACTGCTTCTCCGAGATCGCCCAGCCCCTCACCCGGTTGACCAAGTCGGACGTACCCTGGGAGTGGGGTCCCATGCAGCAGTGGGCCTTCGAGGAGCTGAAGAAGGCCCTCACATCAGCGCCAGTGCTCGCCTTGCCCAACATTAAGGGTGCCGCAGACGGCACAGCACCTTTCGTGGTGCAGACGGATGCTAGCGGCATCGCTCTTGGGGGAGTACTGATGCAAGACAATGGAGATGGTCTTGGGCTGCGCGTGATAGCATACGAGAGCCGCCAGTTCTCAGCCGCCGAGCAGAATTATCACACCGGCGAGCGTGAGCTAGGTGCTCTACACCACTGTACCACCGTCACCTGGCGGCATTACCTCATCTTCACCAACTTCCGCATCCAGGGTGATCACCGCCCCCTTGAATGGCTGATGGAACCTGGCAGAGAGCTTAGCCGCAGACAGGCACGCTGGTACATGGATCTGGTGGAGGTGGGAGTCCCGAGAATGGAGTACATCAAGGGAGCGCTGCTGCTGGTACCAGACGCCCTGTCCAGAAGACCCGACTTCAAAGACAAAGACGTTCGCGAGGGGTTGAAGGAGGCAGGAGTGATCGACCCCACCTCAGACCTGCCGAAAGACCCTCTGGCAACGCTGGAGTCTGAATGCTTCTCCAGCTTACCACCCGCAGCTCATCCCCACTGGGCCCAGACGGTTGACTGTTGGCTCTCAGCAGTGGAAACCCTCTCCGTGGCGGAACAGGCCATGGCCATGGGGGAGACCATCGCTCTCGTTAATCCGAAGCTCTATAAGGGAATGAAGGAGGATCACCTCGACTTCGACATGCCTGACTGGCCTGAAGCTGATAGCGCGAAGCCGACAGAAGCTCCACACGAACCCCCTGACAGAGCTCCACCTCAGATAAGGATAACGAGGAGTATGTCACGCGCTGGGAAAGCCTCTACGACCCCAGCGCCTCCACAGTTGGCGTCACCGAAGACGCGAACGCCTACATCACGAGCTGACGCATCGGAGGCGCCCACTGAGAAGGTGCCAGCGAGCTCACCACCCCCGCAGCAGGCGCCCCAGCAGTCAGCTCCATCCCCGGTCCTTCACCCACAAAAACGGCAGACTCCCCCAGAGGACTCACAGAATTGGCGTGTCCGAGCAGAGTACTCCTCGAAGTACGCCGAGAAGTTTGGACCCTTCGATGTGGACGCCTGTTGTGACTTTGGCGGCCGCAACAGACAGGCGGATAGATTCTGGACAGACTGCCTTTCAGAGAAATGGAGGGGCCTTCGGGTTTGGTGTAACCCTCCATATAACTCCAAGCACATTACTGTGGAGGCGATTTTGAACAAGTATATCGCAGAATGGAAGGCAGACCCAGAAAACACCTCAGCAGTCTTCGTTCTACCAGATCACCAGTCCAAGCTCCCCGCGTGGCGCAAACTTTTCAGAAAGGCCAATATGCAGATCGTGGAGGTCATCCCTACTCACGATGATAAGGGCGAGCCCAATCAGTTCTTCGAGAACCCAGATGGGAAGGCCTTCGACCTTCGTTGGCCTGTTCTGATAGTACACGCCCCTCCCGCCAAACCACAGCCAGCACGCGTGAGGCATCCGCGAACAGCCCCCGCTGTGATAAGGACAGGTGAGGCAGCAGCCTTCAGAGACGCAACCTCCCAGCAGTCGGACTCAAAGTTCCTGCGTGCGTTGAAAGCGGAGTACACCCGAGAGGGGACACTTCGTTCGCTGCGGGAGAAAGTGAAGGCGGCACCACACCAATGCCTACAGGACTTCAGGCTGGTGGGTGAAGTGGTTTGGAGGACCGCGGCAGGGAGATATCAGTTGGTGCTGGGGGAGGACTCTCCACTTCGAGAAGTAGTGATTCGTCATGCTCACGAGTCATTGTCCTCGGGTCACACTGGGCGAGACAAGACTCTGGAAAGGGTGCTGCGACGCTTCTATTGGCGTGGTGCCGCGGAAGATGTGGGCACCTGGGTTGCATCCTGCGCGGTGTGCCAATCAGTGAGGCCGCGGGGGACTTACCCGGATGGGTTGCTAAACCCTCACACCATCCCGAACAGGCCATGGCAGGATGTCGCGGTGGACTTCGTCACCGGCCTGCCAGTATCAGAGAGAGGTAATGACGCTTTTGTGGCCTTCACTTGCAAGCTGACGAAGATGGTCCACGTTGCGCCGATGAACTTCGGCGACAGCTCTGCAGCTGTGGTGGCCAGAATCTACTTTGACTCGGTGTGGCGCTTACATGGCGCGCCTATGAAGATTGTCTCTGATCGTGACCCGCGGTTTCAAGATGCCTTCTGGCAGGAGCTCATGAGACTGATGGGTGTGAAGGTGGCTCGTACCACGCCGTACAACCCTCGGTCTGACGGCCAGGCGGAACACAGCAACAGGGTTATTGAGGACATGCTCAGGTCCTTCGTAGACGCCAATGTGGAGGACTGGGATCTGTTCACCACTAACGTGGAGTTCGCGATCAATGACTCCAGGAGTGAATCTACTGGCTTCACGCCATTTGAGCTGGTGTTCGGGTTCTCGCCGCTGTCGCAGTTGGACCTTTTCCTGGAGGCCGCACAGTCCACCGCTGGACGACGAACAGGGGGAGTAGGCACCGCACACGAAGTGGCCGTGAAATTTTCGTCGCAACTGCGGGACGCCAGACAGCGGTTAGAGCTGGCTCAACAGCGACAGCGCGAACAGTTTGATCGTAGGCACGGACAGCGGGAGTATGCTGTTGGAGATCTGGTCTGGATAGAGGCGAAACACCTTACGGAGAAGGTGATGGATCGCTCCATCTGCAGGAAATTGACCAAGCGCTGGCATGGACCAGTCCCTGTGACCGAACGCTTCTTCAGCGATGTACAGATGACCATGCCAGAGGCCGACAGGGGAGCTCCAGTAGCCTACCGCCTACGCCTCCCTCCTCACTGGCGGATACACGACGTGTTTGCTCAACATCGCCTCAAACCGTACACCAGCGGTCAAGATGCTTTCGCCGCACGCGATCACCTAGCAGTACCTGAAGAGGTGGTAGTAGACGGTCAGAAAGAAGCACACGTTGAGCGTATTCTTGCACGTCGAGTGCGGTCTGTTCGAGGAAAAGAGGTGGAAGAGTGGAAGGTTCGCTGGACTGGCTACTCCAAAGCTCACGACCAATGGAGGACGCGTGACAAACTTGAACGCGGAGGTCCACTTCAACAGCTTCGTGAATTCGAGCAAGCGAGACTGCACATGGAAGCGCAAGTTCGCGACGAAGCCACTCGGCGACGCGAGCAACGTGGCCGTCACTCCGCTCAAGCCGGAATGACACTGGCCCACCTCATCACTAATCCCTGCGATGAACTGGACCAGCTCGAACAGATGGAATATGATACCCCCCTGCCGTGGGAACGCCAAGAGCGCGTGGAAGATGGGTCGTTGGCACTGGTGACATAGCTGCTGGCGATACAGACGAAAGCAACCCGCACGCCCAGGATTCTCGTGCTTTTCAGCGGTACTGGCTCAGTAGAGAGAGAATTCCTAAATTGCTTCCCCTCCGCTTCAGTGGTGACCCTCGACTCCGGACATATCTGGCAACCCACTCATGTGTGTGACATCATGCAATGGGACTACAAACAATACCCGCCTGGATTCTTCGATGTCGTTTGGGCAAGTCCCCCCTGCAGGCAGTACAGTCAAGCGCGCACCACTGGTGGACCCCCTGACCTTCCCCAGGCTGACAAAATCGTACGACGAGCATTGCAGATCATTGACTACCTGGAGCCGAAACATTGGTTCATGGAAAACCCCAGAGGTCGCTTCCCTAACGCGCTACGGCTTCGTCCTATGATGCGCCAGCTCCCTCCTCCGCTGGTGTGTACCTACTGCATGTACGGTACGCAGTACATGAAGCCCACCTGCATATGGACGAACTCAGCGCCACCCACGCCCCTGCTACGCTGTACTGCTTCAACACCGTGTGCGTGCAGATGGGCAACCGGTGCTCATCCAGAGACTGCTCAGCTTGGACCTCACCCGCAGCAGACTGGAGCGGGCCGATCCGCGAGTGTATATCCCGTGCCAGCACTTCTGCTGCGACAACTTTTCCGACATTTACGCCTCCGCAAGACTGAAGTCCCGCTTTAGATTCCAAGTGGCACCCTTCTTCGTGAAAGTGGTGCCCTGGTAGCGGCAGGCAAACTGTGCTCGAAGAGGGACCAGAGAACCTAAGAACTGGAAACAGAAAGGAACCAGAAAACCTAAGAACTGGAACTTAGATGGGTACCTTAGCGGAGTGATCCCAGGAGGTAGACCACTCCTAAGGGGGGGAGAGTTGTGCCCGGAGGCACAGCGTGAGCCGATATGCCTATGCGTCCGTATGTGTGTCATCGGGGGTAATCTGGGATTGGCACGATGACAGTGAAATTGGGCTTGAAATCACGATGAGAATGAATACCAGATGTCCGGGGTATGACAGTATGACACTATGACACTATGACAGTATGACAGTATGACACTATAGTAGTATGACAGTACTGTGGGGGGTGTCATCGTGGAACTCAGTCAGACCCTCGAAGAATGGTCAGATTCGCATCGGGGTTGAAAAGACAATGAAATCGAATATCAGATATCAAGGTTATGACAGTATGACAGTATGACGCTATGACAGTATGACAGTATGACAGTACAGTAGTATGACAGTACTGTGGGGTAGTCATCGTGTCAGTCTGTCGGCATAACATCTGAATCGAGAATGACGAATCGGAATTAGAAATGAGATCGGATCGGGAATTGAACGTTGAGCCGAAGTGTGACATCGGCTGTCGAGTGGTTGACCCTGCAACCTGAGTGACGAGTGAATAAGTGGAGCACTTGAGAAGTGTTTAGCCTTCAGAACTCGGAACCGAATTATCGTTTGTACCTCAATCTGGCCCTGATCCAGTATATTATAAAAATCCGAATTGTGTACCTTTGCACGTTCAATCAAAAATATATCTCCGAGCATCTGTCGTAGTGCCCACGGGCACAAGTTATATGATGAAGTGGTTGACAGATTTCAATAAATTGGAAATGACAATAAACACAAGATCTGATACGACTATGACTGAAATCAGTCGTCACGCATATAAAACAAGTAAAGTGAATAAACACGTATTTGGAAATTTCGATATTTGGGAATCGAAAAACAGCTATGTTTTACAAATCGAAAAAGGAAAGAAATTAATAACAAAATCATGAATGATTTGAAAGGCGAAAATTTAGAAATCGAATGCACTGACAAAGATGTAAAAATTAATCTGTATTCACAAAGTGTAAAATTACAGAAAATTCTCCGATTATGTCTTGTAAAAATAACAAGAAATTAGGAATATACAATAATCAAGAATTCAGGGTTGTTTCGTGGGATTTTGAAAACATTCTATTTATGAATGAATACACAAAAGAGTTTCACGAAATCGCGATCAACAAATTTCACCAATCGTATGTTGTAAGTTATTGTATGACAGTGCATAAGTCACAAGGACAAACGTTTGATTTCAAATTTTGTATTTGGGAAACAGAAAAAATGACAAATAGAAT
This sequence comes from Cymbomonas tetramitiformis, assembly GCA_001247695.2. Classification (NCBI taxonomy): domain Eukaryota; kingdom Viridiplantae; phylum Chlorophyta; class Pyramimonadophyceae; order Pyramimonadales; family Pyramimonadaceae; genus Cymbomonas; species Cymbomonas tetramitiformis. The sequence continues at coordinate 26,472 of LGRX02000543.1, read as the reverse complement.
GTTATACACAGCGATAACAAGAACTACAAATAAAAATTATATAGTATTCGGGGAATTTCAAAAGTCAATTTGTGTAACAGAATATTCCGATTTATTCTTGAGTAAAAAAATAAATTCATATAAACGACAAGATTCGGTTAAATATAGAACCTGCGATTTAACTGTTGACGAGTTTAAAAATATTGTAGAATTCGGCGAAAATAAATGCTTTGCTTGTTCGAAAGAATTAAACACAGGGATTTTGACATTAGATAGAATCGACAACAATTTGGGACATACCAAAAACAATGAAAGAGTATGTTGTTATTTATGCAATATAAAAAAAGTCAAGTATGATTAAAAACTATTTTATTATATCAACTATTATAATAAAAATGACAAAAATTCCTGATAACGTTATCAATGAACATTTATATCTCAAAGCTAAAACAAAAGCTAACAATGCATGTGGAAGTAAGACATCTGCATACAAGAGCATGTACATTGTTAGTCATTATAAGCAATTAGGTGGAAGTTATCGAAATGAAAAAGATAACTCGATTGGTATTAAAAGATGGAATGATGAACAATGGATTAATGTCAATGAATATTCAAAAGGGAATATTGTTAAATGTGGTTCTATTCAAAAGAATAAACATGCATGTAGACCATTGAAACGAGTAAGCAAAGAAACTCCTATTACCATTAAATAAGTATTGAAAAAATTTGGAAAAGATAAAGTTTTAGAAGCTATCAAAGAAAAATCGAAAAATGCAAAAGATATGAGATTGAATTGGGAAATTTTAAAATCAACTTAAGCTGTGTTTTTATAAACAAGAGAAGTTATATACCAATTTCCGGGTTGTAAAACAGATCCATCTGGATTTAATGTTCTTTCACCAGAAGCTAACAATGTAACGCTGGTAGGTTTCGTATTGAGACTAGGAACACTCGTATCGTTTTCTAACACGATTCGTTCATTCTGTATACCATTAATACTATCATTATTGAACGGAGTTACCGAAACGGGTCCTTCCGATGCAGTCGCGTTGTAAATAGTAAATACTTTGCCTTTTATAGAAGGAATACTTTCGGGCAAATATATGGAATCTGAGACTGCCGATCCCTCGAAAATGATGGTATCATTATCATGTTCGTTTAACGGTGTATAAGTGCCATGCGTTGACGTTCTATCGATTGTAGTGAATAGAGTCGATTTAGGAATTATATTTTCAGCGTATAGTGATTTTCCAAATTGAGACATTTTTATGATATTACGATCACATTTAATTCAAAATCAATTTAGGGTTTTATTTTCAAAACATTCGTGGCATCTCTGTAGATTTGCCCTCCTTGTAAATTTCTTGTTTCGCCATTTACTCTAAATGTATTATCGTCGGTTGAAGCAGGTAGACCATAAAATCGCACATCGCTAATATATTTGTTTTCGTCACTACTGGGAAACATATGCAAACGTTTATCTTCGTCCCCAGAGTTTCCCCGGTATTCTCCAATTATAATTCCAGTTCCCACAGTCAAATTCTTGCCCGGTATAAATTATTTCCCAAAGCTTGACATTTCTTTAGTATTTTGTTTATATAATATAGCAACAAAAACAACAACAACAACAACAAAAATTCACATCTCCATATTTTTTATTATCATTTTTTAAAGCGACAGCAAAACAAATATATTTGGCATTTAAAGAAATATATGATAAAAATAATTTAAGCCGATCGGACCGAAACCACGAGATCCGAAAAATAGAAACTTTTTTTTTTTTTTGAAAAATTAAATTGAATTTGAAAATTTTCGGCTGATTTTCGGGGAAACCATTTAATTAGTTTTTTTTTTGCATTTTTTGTTTAAATCTTTAGGGTTAACTTTAATGAATGAAATTTAACTTTAAGAAATATTTTTAAACTTTGATTTTTTCAAAAAAATTTTGAGAATTCTTTTTGATGAATGTAATTTTTTGTCAAATTTAGGGGAAACCATTTAATTTGTTTTTTTTTTGCATTTTTTGTTTAAAACTTTATTTTATAAAAGTAACTTTAAGAAATGAAATTTCACTTTAAGAAATATCTTTGGATTCAGTGCACCGTAGGTCATAACTTGCATGACTCCGTTCGACTGTACCAGTACTCGTACAGTACTTGGTGACAGATACCTAGGTCACAGATGCATTATATATTCGTTTATCTTTATAATCAGTTTACACTTGTATGAGAATTATTCAGTGACCACCCGATATATTACGGTACAATATATCTCACAGGTTATGGGGTATCACCCCGCTTTCTTCACTGCTAACTTTGCCATGATTGGCTAAGCTTTTCCGCTTGGCGGGGCGCGTTGGGGCCTCGCGAGGTGTTGAATTGGCCATCTTAGAGCTCGCGGTTTGCGCTATGTTACGGTGGGATTTTGGATTGGGGACTTTCGGCCTCTTCTTCGAGTGTCCGCGTTGGATTTTGTTTTAGACTGGGATTGATCACCCTTGTCAACGCTTCCTTGGCCGCCGCGTATTCGACTTCGTTGGTTTCGTTCGACCCCCTTTTCACCCCTCTCCGTAACTGCGAATCCGTCGCTCGCCACACTACAATTTGCACCTCGCCTTTTCCCCAACACCCCTCCTATAGGAATTTATTCTGAATGTCCACATCTAGTATTAACACCCCGGCCATGGGCGCTAGAATGCGCCTCGATTCGATTTTCGCTAGGAACGTGGGTGCTCGTTATAAGAGCACCCCGCAGTCAGTGCATGCGACACTTGCCGCTACTGACAAAACACGTGGCAATGCCGTATTGCAATCATCTTGGGATCTTGATGTTGTGAAGCGTGTTGCCAAGGACACGCTAGGTACCAAGGCGTCTTCATTTTCCGGAAGTGAACCACATCGTCAACTTCTTTGGGATTCTTTGGTTGCTGCGTTGGAGTCCTCGTTTATCAACAAGGACACCGCCAACGAGGACATCTTTGACCCCGTGGACATCACCAAAGAGGTTCACCCGATCTTCAACGACATTCTGCTTCGTACGTTGGTCTCTTTAACGACACCCCACTCTCCAGAATAATAAATATGCATTATGATATATAATACACGAGTTCATTTGGAAAAAAAATGTTTTTGTAACAACTTTAAATAATGTACCTGAATCCGGACCCAATCCTATTTTACCTGACCCATTAACAATTAATCAATTAAATGTAAATCAAATAGGAGATAATTCAAATCCTTGTCAAACGATTCATATGACTTCAGATTTCTTGTATCAAAATGATATTAAATTCATTGATAATTCAGATGTAGATAATCAAAGAGAATTTATGAAATTACAAACTGATGGTGATTTAAATTTAGTGAATAACATTAATTTCTATGATTTTATTTTGAATAATCCTGTAAGTAAATCAAAATTTTCTATAGGTTTAGATGAACTTGATAGTTCTTTTGAAATTAAATCTTTAGACCCTGTTTCTCAAACACGACTGAAAATAGGAGACAACGGTATTAATGAATGGTAATTTATGCAAACAACATTAAATGTCGAACCTCTACTCGGAGCCGGCGTGCTTTTTAATGACGAACCTTTAATCTTAAACACCGGTGATATTACTTTAAATTCTGGAAAACTTATTGGGGACGGTTCTTTGCTTCAAAATTTACCGTATCCTTCCGAAAATCAATCACTTCAAAATGTTTGTGATATTTCTCTAATCACAACGACACGCATCACAGCAAATTCTTTTATTGGTGACGGAAGTCAATTGACTAATTTACCGATTCCACCATCTACACCATAAAATCTATAATCTGTTACTGACCGAGGAAGTACAACTACAACAAATGATATGTCTTTTAATGGAATTGGGAAATTTATAATAAACCAGGAAGAATGCGATAGAAATTTATTTAGAATTCGGGCGGGCACTACGGGTGATGGTTTGGTATCTATTGGTGAATCGACTCAAAATGACGATTTTACGAATGCAGAACGTTCGGTTTTGATAGGCCGAAATAGTGGGGTTTTTAATTGTTTGAACGATTCAGTATGTATAGGTAGCGGAGCTGGAAACAATCATTGTAAAGCTTACGTCGTAAACGTGGGCGATGATTCAGGGCAAAATTTTGCTTCGGAGAATTCAGTAAATATTGGTAAATACGCAGGTGAATATTTGGCTGGCGAAACTTCTATTAATACTGGTGCTTTGGCCGGACAAAATTCTGTTCAAAGTCCTACGGCTTTTGATAATACAATAATTTTAAACGCAAGTGGTGTTGAACTTAATGCTGTAAATCCAAGTTCATTTACGGTAAAAACTATAAGGCCAAGTTCTGATGTAACATTAGAAAATTTGCAATTGTATTACAATTCAGTTTCCGGCGAAATAAAATTTGGTGCTATGAATTCAGGAAATATTGGTTCATTAAGTCAAGTATTGGCTGTCGGAAATTCTGGAAATAACATTAATTTAACCGGAGATTTGGATTGCAGTGCTATACGTACGAATTGTAAGTAGCATAGACTGGGCATATACAACGCCAACAGCATCATTGACTACCTCAGGAATTCCTTTGACAGATTTGACAAATACATATGCGGCAACATTACCAAAAAGTCCGGTGCCTCATACCGGGGAGGTATTTACTTTTGTAAACAATACCGGAAATACTGTAAATGCTGCTGATATTGTTCAACTTGATGACACTTCAACAAATGTAAATGGTGTAAAAATATATTCAGCTTCGGCAACTCAGTCAACTCAAAATTGTATGCCTATTGGTGTGTGTGTGTTCAAAATTCTACAACTGAAAATTCTTGCTTTGTTTGTACAAAAGAATTCACAATTTGCAAAACATTAGATGGAAATTATGTAAAAGGACAAATGCTTCAATGTGTAGCCGTTGGTTCGGTTAATTCTGCACAAATTACTTTACACAATGTTGGCATTATTGGTGTTTGTATGGAAAGTAAAGTTATAACAACTCTGAGATCAAGATTATTGGTTTGGATTAAACCTGATTTTGAATGGTAATTTCATATGTTATATAATTATATTATAGAATAATGGCGTATTTTGGCAAAGAGTCGATTTGCAAGAATTTACAATGTACAACAGTTAATAATGGAAATGCACCCAGTGGTGGAAGTTCAAAATGGCTTGATGTACCCGGAACAACAGATGATATTGAACGAGCTAACGGCAAAGTTACGGTAAAAAACGTCTTTGAAACAAAAACTTTACAATATGAAAATCTGGATACAAGAAATAATCCACAAACAGGACAAGGTATTCGTATTTTAGAATTCGCAGAAACTTCTTTTAGTGCAGTGTATCTATTTCAATTACAAGGCAACGAATTAAATACAAATATTGTAAAATTCAACATTCAACACGCTGATACAGGTGTAAATAATATTATTGGAGACGACTACTATATTTTAAAATGTTCGGGTCTTGGTATATTTACTCCAATAAGTGACCCTTTCAGTTTGGTAGCTTCATCGAATGTTATTATTGGAAGCAATAATCTAGAACTTCAAATTAGTTCATTAAATGGAAATTTTACGACAAATAGCTACGTACTTCGATTTGTATTAGAATTAACTCGACAACCTTCGATTACACAAGAAAATATGGCTGTGTCGTAACTTTTTAATAAATCATATTTAGATGTATTTCAACGTATATATTTTGTTGTTTTTTTTTTTTTTAAATTGTCATTCTTATTATTTTATTTACGATAAATTCTTTTTTAATTCAATCAAATTTATCTTATTCACATTTTTCACCGTATCAGCCGGTTATTCACCGGAACTCACCGGAATTGTTGCAGTTCTATTGGCTTATCTAATTGCTGCATTTTTATTGGATTTCAGGAATTGCTGCGTTTCTGTTGGCTCATCGAATTGCTGCATTTTTATTGGATTTCAGGAATTGCTGCGTTTCTATTGGCTCATCGAATTACTGCATTTTTTGGATTTCAGGAATTGCTGCGTTTCTATTGGCTAGGGCTTTGCAGTAGTATGTATGTGGGTTCGGCGTATTTTTTTCTCTCAAATTTCTGCGACCTCGGGAGCGGGAATTTGGCGTAGCGTAGAAAAATCCGCCGAACGTACTTACATACTACTCACTCAATAACACAAAATATGAAGTATTTTGGATATGACTCTATCCTTCTAGAATCATACGATGTGAAAAATATGTACACCGAATTACCGCGCACCAAGATATCAAAGATGCGGTGTAATGAATCATGGCCCTCTATAAAAAGAAATTCAGATCCGATCGCCCGCTCCGTCAAACGAAAAAATGAAAGCGGTCCACGATATACTGAAACCTCGAGGGTGCTCCTTAACATCCCCATGAAGTTCCTTTCTGGCTCGACTTACTCTGCTTGATACGACGAGTTGCGGTCGCTTAAAAATTGAGTGATAGGCAGCAATGGATGGAGGTGCGGATTTCTTTCAGCGGTTCCTTAACCTGAATGCTTTAAGTTGTTCCCACGTATGGGGGGATCATGTTTGGAGATGTCTGAAAGGTATTTGGGTGCAATATGGCTAAGGTACAGGCGCGTTGGATATATAGTTCAGTCACATTTCGAACGCATATAACTTGAGCTGTGGGACAGGGATGGATGTGCGGATTTCTGTCGGCGGTTCCTTAACCTGAATACTTTGTGTTTTTTGAACGTATGGGGGGATGTTTGGAGATGCCTGAAAGATATTTGGGGTGCGATATGGCTACATACGCGTTGGTGATATAGATTTGTCGCATTTCGAGCTCATATAACTTGAGCTGTGGGACAGGGATGGAGGTAGGGAGCCGATAGCACCAAGCAAGGGAGTATAATTAAACGTAGAAGGAAAGTGCTTAATATTTTGCAGTGGAACTTATGTTTTGGTGCACATGTGTGAAGTCGCAGGTAACAAATTACGATGAAACCTCACACACAAGAATAGCCGGACTATAATAATATCGACCCGCCGGCGATTTGTTTTGATGGCATGCACTTGAATATGGAGTAAAATGTTGATGTTTTGCGTTAGATATAAAATAATATTCGGAGCGAGCCTCAAATCCAGACATTCTAACATTTGAGCTTTCACGGTAGAAGGCACGGTCGTGTGAGATATTGCACACTTAGACAGTGAAATCGCATTTTCACGTGCATATTCGAAACGAGGGTGGTAATCAAATCAAGAGCGATCTTTGGGGAAACCAAAATGGCAAATGCATTCAAACGTTATACCGCTTTTGACTTTCGTCAATTTGCAGACTGCAAAAGTCTGGTCTGGAAACCCTTTGGTCTGCGTTCCTGGCGAGCCACTTCACTTTTTGGCCCCGTTCCAAGCAGAACTTCTGCTTCGAATATCTCATTCTCAGAACGCTGAAATTTTCAAAGGCCTTTGGAACACCTTCATTTTGGCCTCTTACGAATAGTACCAGAGCCTCCGGACCATTACAGAAAAAAATCGACCTTAAGTATGAAAAAAAAACGCTTTCCGGAGGCTTTGGTCTCAGCCAGAGTAAGAAGGTCCCTATGGCGCAAATTGTTCCTCAATAGACATATTAGATATTTTCCACTTAAAGATATTTAAGCAAGCATTCTAACCCTAACGCTTAGGGGGTATTTTGTAGCATTTGTGTGGTCAAAACACCGCAGATCTGCTGCGTATCGTTGTCACACAAATGCACCGACGGCTTTCAAAAATGCATCATGCCCCCCATTTTTTCATGCTTATGTCAAATATATAGGGGGTACGTGAACGTATATATATTTATATAGGTGATGAAAAATCAATCTCCAAAATTAATTGTGGTTGCGAGACAGGGGCTGTTACGGATCGAGCGATGATAGACGCCCGCAGTCGCGATGTTGGTACGTCATCGACAGTGAAAGTCCCAACACAATTTATAGATCTTAACAGAGGCACAATGCCAGGGGCGAGACCCCCGGATATCACTGTCGATTTTTTTCGAGACCCCCTGGTTCGATGGGCCTAGCACTAACGGTTTTTTTGGTTTTACTCCCTAATACCCCTGGACTAGCACTACCAAGGGGGGTAACGAAATTGAGAAATTTTCGTGAAATATTGGCGGGGGGTTCGAAATCTAATGCGAAATCTAACTTATTTCGCAGGATTGGGAATTTGAAATCCGATTTCGCATTAAATTTCGCTTTTTCCAACCGTACGCCTGCGTCACAGTGGTGACACAGTGACGCCTGATTTCGTGTTTGAGCGAATACTGTTAACTCGGAAGGAAACCCACACTCAGGAACGAAGCCAGGTTATCATTAATTGACTGCCTGACCGTGATGATGGACCTGGAACACGCCTTGAATTCTGGGACGCTCGCACCCGATGCCGATACTCATACTGATGCAGACTCTGCCTCAGAACCTCCATCCGAGGGAGAGAGAAAACCCTCGGTCTTCTCGGCCCCACGACAGCGATAGCGGAAGCCGCGAACCCCACGACGGCGCTATAATCCACAGGGTTTAGGGTTTTCCTGTGCTCGAAGAGCGTTTTCGCCGGTTGAAACGAAAGCCTTTTGTCGTTCCAGACTGTTTTGCCATAAGCTTACAGGTCGTTCGTGCCCCTGTAGCCGACGACCCCGAGGTTGCTAGGCATGAACGCGATAGGAAAATTCATACGAAGCCTCCTAGCACACCCAATTTCACACCTTATTGCAAATAAAATTTGCCTTACAGTAGTCATATAACCCTGAGCAATACATGTGTAGTTTGAATATCTCAATGCGGGAATGCCATTGTTGGAACGACCTCGTCTCGTCTTGTAATCACACACCTAGGCTCTCCTGGAAATGTGCACGGTGTCAACGGCATGCTGGTGCTGGTGAGCCATGTCAAAAACGCTTCAATAGCATTCCAATCGTAAATGACATTACACTTGCAACTTGTTTGCAGCCCTTTGTTCAACTAACCCACAATCAATCAATACATTAATGGGTGCAACACCCTACACTGGCATTACGTGGTACCTTGTACTACGATTAAGGGATACCCCACATTTGGGAATATTTTGAAAAAAATGGTTTGGGAATGTGAATATGTAAGGGTCGTTTCATGGAACTACTAGGCTATCAAACACCTTCAAACACAACTCCACAATTCTTGGGGTTTGGGAGCACGAACTAATCACAGCCTTTGGGAGTTGCAGGCTCATCAACACTGAGGGCTCAACATGAGGTTCCTCAATGCAACATTGTGTATGAACAGCATCACGCATCAAAGATGCCTCCGGCCCATCACTATATGACTGTGGTACCACAGGTGACTCTTGCTGCACTATCTCCGGGTTTCTCCATCATACCACCTCATCCTGCTGCTGCTCCATACCACGTATTTTTCGCTGTCCCTTTGGATAAAACATCTGTTAAAGAAGAGAGTCTGTTGGTGGAGTTGGCCATATTGAGGCGTAGTGTAAGCTGTGACGCATTCAACACATAAACACACGACATCAATCAGATGCGTAACTGATCTCATGTGGCACGGCATGTGGAGCTCAACATATATCTCCTTGACGCGCACAGGAATGAAATATATGCATTCCGAGCAGAAGCATGCTTACGAAGAACCTGTATAGTCGGAAGGAAAGGCAAGAAACCACAGAGGACCTCACTCCTACCTGCACCATGTTGCAAAACCCTTTGCAAACACGATTGGAAACTGCACCATATCTATTATTTCAAGCATATCACAGCAGGATGACAAGCAAACAAAGGGCTCTGCACAAGGCTCGGTGGCACCTGAGCATGTCGTTCCTGCAGGACACTTGTGGATTCTTGCAACTTTTGGCCAAGCTGGCGATTTTGTACATGAGCATGCCTGAGAGCCGTGCGCACCAAGCGCAGACATGCTGCCTGCTTTGCTTTCCTCTTCGAAGGCTCATCGAGATGGCTAGCAAGAATGGTGCATATTTCTGAGTCAGACACCTCTCCAATGACCGCATTTGCCAACCGGACAAATACCGTATGATCAAACTGTACATGGAACCCATCCCCAAACTTAACTTCATCACCTGCTGACTTTGGTGTCCTCAACAATGCTGCATGCTTGGCGGATGAGTGTGCATTGTTCATGCCAGGTCCTGTGCCCCTGCACCAGGTCGTGAGCTTGCATGCCACAACGAACAGATACCGCTGTCCTCGGCTGGAGTGTGCTCGCAGGCCGCCATTCTTTGTCATGCACGAGTCAACTCCTCGGCTGGAGTGTGCTCGCAGGCCTCCATTCTTTGTCACGCATGACTCGAATTGTCGGCTGGTCCTTGGCTGAATATGCGCACATTTCGTTCATGTGTACCGAGTTTGCTCAAGCAGCAGCTTTGAAGGATAAAGTCCAGCAGGATCACGGGCCCTATGGGTTGACAAACAGAAAATTCGGAACAGCCTGACCTTGGAGGTGATGTATGACGGACGGACATCATCATGCTCTTCAGTAGCCGGGTGCGCCTTGGTGAACATTCTAGAGATCCTTCGAATGTCTTGCCCGCCGGATCTGCACGAGCAAATACATTCAAAGGGGAATGCTTCCGAAGGCCAAAAACACCTGCCTAACTGGATGCTGTTCGTGCATGGCTGATGGCCGCTTCATGAGCCCCCGTGAATTTGGAACTGGCATTTTGATGAAAATATGCTCTGCCACCGGAGCGATACCGTGAGGTTTGTGCGCATCAAACTTCAGAAGGGAGACATGCAAAACTTAATAGTGCGTTGCGATGCAAAGATGAACCCTCATATCTAAACATCAGACGCACATGGGACATGAAGAAAGCAAAAACTAAGCCCCTTGCAGGGTATGGAATGGCAGGCACCCTGGTCATACACTCGCAGCACGCAAAGAGAGCTGTGCTCGTCCAAGGTGTCGCACTGATCACGGCCACGCAAAGGCGACGCATGCCAGATGAAGAGACCGCGTTTGATACAAATGGTACGTCTTTCGAGCCACAATGGCAAAACCTATTTTTCCTTGCATTCACCTTGTGCATGCTTCTTGACACGCCACCTCCGAGGCATAGGCAGGTCATGGCAGCCCACGAGGCGGGGTGCACCTGAACTTACTCGACGTGCTGACCCTGGAATTGGATAATTCACAGCATATTTCAATGGCATCTATTAGCATCTCTTGTCGCCTTTTTGTGCCCCTAAAGCGCTGATACTCCCCAGGCTTTCTGGCGTTCACGAATCCACTGAAGGCACCACTGATGATTGTTGCTATCCGCAGCAGGGGAGGTTTGCATTTTCGTGTGTGCTCTTCCAGGGTCATGCCATACAAGTAGTATGTCAATACATTCTGGGTGCGCTTGACTTGGGTCTGATACATGTATAAACTCCACAAGTCCTGCGTGCCACATATTCTATTTGCTTATTGCTCGGAGCCGCACTGCTGTGGGACGTGTGTGTAGGCGGACCATGGCACCAGTGGACCATGGACCAGTGGAGACATCATTTGTATGTACACTATGTACCGGAAGTGGCACAAGCATCATGTCAAACACGTCTCTGGCTGCACACACAAAGGCTCTCGAACAGGATGATCCTGCAGCAAGCACCAGGCAGAGGGTTCTGAAACAGGAGCATCGCGCAACTGATGCAAACAGCAAAAGATGTAGCCGATGGAGCTCATGCCTGTAGGAGCGTTTTCTCATTCTTGCTAGCCACAAATAAGCCACAGATGGTGTCAATTACTATTGCTAGAAAAATATTGCTCAAGACAAAAAAATTGAGGATGGTGAACACGGCCATCGCAGACACTTCTGTCCATTCTTCAACCATTCCGGACGCCTGCCAACTGGGCTGACGCAGTACCTGTTCCACCCATGGCTTTGCTCAGTGCCTTCATTCTTGCCTCACTAGCACGGATTCTACGATGCTCAGTGCCTTCAGAATTGCGGATTTAGAGCTGAACATACTCAATGAGCAAATACCCTTAATCTCGGGATGTATTGCGCAGAGGTCAGTGAACGAGAGCAAATCATAGGGTGTGCAATGTATACTTTTAGTAGTGAAGATGCGCTGTGACTTGTGTGTAATGTGCGTGGACATAGTGTACCGAAGAGCTGTTGGTGAGGTTCAACTGAAACTCAGTGCCACAATGATTAAAGGAGAGACAGGCTGTATAGCATACCGAGTAGTCAGTTAAGAAAGCAAATTTTGCCACATGATCACAGCTCCGCGACAAAGTGTGGACCTTTTCGAATCTCAAACCGAGGAGCATGTTGAACAAGAATGTGAAGCAAAACATAGAGAAGAAAATTGGAATAAACTGTAACAGCTCATACACTGAATTCCTGTCAAATCCACCACCAATTATCTCAATCAGAGAGTTATGGGCTTTGAGCTGAAACAAATGTGCACGATTGCCGATGGTGACGGCGTGCAGTGACGAAAGTTGAGTTGCAGTGATCCTGTGGCTATAACTGTGCGTGATCATGCACGTCGCCCAACACAGCCGACGTTGTGCTGTGACATCATGCAGCTCTTCCACGGAGGTCTGCCCCATGTTGATTACTCTGTGATGGCGTGCAACCCCTGTAATGGTGCGTGCCTTACAGTGATTCTGCTGTGATAGCGTGTGATAAGGCTTGCGCACCAGTGCAACAGATGCATTGTGTAGCACAATGCTGGAATCGTTAGAGAAGTTGCCATCTTTCACAGTGTCTCCGCACCTCGTGGATGCGATAGATGAACAGACAAAACAAGTGCGCTACTTTGCAACATTTGCTGGCAGCACAGCATGCGGGCCTCGCACGCCCGCACCTAATGCTGTTGATGACCACTGCAAGTCGCTGCTGCTGTGTTGTGACATATAAAATAAGCAATATCAGGAAGATAATTCGTATTCCGTTGAGCGAAAAATATAATTGCTGCAGATTGCATAGCAGCTCCAGTTTGCTCAGGGTCTGGTCAAACGTTTCAAAGCTTGCGTTGTCCTCAGGGAATGTCCATACTGGCATCACGTCTATGCCACTCTGATTGGTCAGCCCAGGGCCTCCTGCAGAGCCTTCACTGCTCCCCGCTCCTCGGTGGGAGAGGAAGAAGTTGGCACCCCAATAAAGGTCATAGTAGATGTTGTTAGGTATGTGGGGCTCTAAAGCCTGCATCAATATGTGGTAGGCAAGGAACACGGCCATCACGCTGAGCTGCACAAGTCCGCCGATTAAGGCAAGCAGCTCTTGCAGGTTGGTGAAGAAATGAGAAAATTTGAAATCTCGCCTGCGCGTGTGTCGCAAGCCTCCCTCCTGCTCATTAACTGTTCCCTGCTCATGCATTTGTGCGCCATCGATCAGGAACACTGAGACACGGATCTGTGCCACATTGTTTGCATTGCTCAGCACACATTTGTGCCCATGGCTGCTGTAGAAACCGAACATGGGCCCACAAGATGGCTTGCCAGGGGACGGGACAAGCCCACAACACTCTGTAAAAGAGAGTGCGAGCATGCTACAACTCCGACGCGGCAAACCCGCCTGGTTCTCAACGTTTAGCAACTTTTCTGCATGCCGTAAGACCAAGCTGCCTTTAATCAAATGGTAAAGCATGCGGTGTACCTCCATTCAATTGGTGAGGCATGTTGCGCACCTTTATCTAATTGGTGAGGCATGTTGCGCACCTTTATCCAATTGGTGAGGCATGTTGCGCACCTTTATCCAAATGGTGAGGCATGTTGCACCTTTATCCAATTGGTGAGGCATGTTGCGCACCTTTATCCAACCGGTGAGGCATGTTGCGCACCTTTATCCAATTGGTGAGGCATGTTGCGCACCTTTATCCAATTGGTGAGGCATGTTGCGCACCTTTCTGCCAAATGCGTATATTCCTTCAAGGCGGAGCCGAGGACTCCTAGACTGATTATTGCCCAGATTATGTGCAGCAGCAGCCATGCCACACTCGGCACCGAGTACATCCCCCATCGTGTGACCGGACTTGAGAGCAGCGAATATTCCATGGTATAGTAACCTCTCTTATGCTTCTGGAACCAGGCCAGGTCAACCTTACACCAGGACTGCAGCTGTGCATTGAAAGCGACCATTGACACGTCGACACGTGTCACCTGTGGGCCCATCAGCTGGCCCTCCTTAAAGAAGGCATGCATCTGCATCGATTCTCCCCCACCCCGAAAATGAGACCCCTAGAAAATGAGCATTCTCTTTTGCTCGAATCCTCATCTACCAAAGGCAGGCACTGCAATACATTTCACTAAAACAATTTTCTCAGGTCTTTGCAATGTGTTTAAGTGTTTTTTAAATGCTTTCTAAATTCAAAGGTTGATGAATGTCCAGACTGTCCATGCATGTCACCAAAAGTAATTCAGCAGGTACACCACAGATTGGGATGACTGAATGGTAAAACCTGAGTCCACGGCCCTAACGCATTGTACATCTGATCCGCTCCGTGGCTTTGCTGTCAATTCTCTGCCATGCTTCCCTTCGCCGGTATGTCGCATGTTGAATCTCAGAGGCATCTGCAGGGAACGGACCTGGCGAGCCCGATATGCCCCAACGTCAACAGAAATCATATATGGCTGCTTGCCATCTTTGCCCGGAAGGCTGCGTGGTCTGAAGGGCTTCGGAGAGTTTGTCCGTTCATCCATGTCCACGGACCCTTCTGAGGTGTTGTAATATTGCTCCATCTGATTGACTAAGTCTTCCCTGCATGTCACATTGGGGTAGCCCAGAAGAAAATCTATCAGCATGAATTAGTTTCACCGTTGCTCGAGTTGTCAATGCCAAAGGCTGGCACTGCAGTATTCAACATTCAATGTACCTGGCAAGTGATTTAAATGCCAAAGGCTGGCACTGCAGTATTCAACATCCAATGTACCTGGCAAGTGATTTAAATGCCAAAGGGGCACTGCAGTATTCAACATTCAATGTACCTGGCAAGTGATTTAAATGCCAAAGGCGGCACTGCAGTATTCAACATTCAATGTACCTGGCAAGTGATTTGAATGCCAAAGGCGGCACTGCAGTATTCAACATTCAATGTACCTGTCAAGTGATTTGAATGCCAAAGGCTGGCACTGCAGTATTTAACATTCAATGTACCTGGCAAGTGATTTGAATGCCAAAGGCTGGCACTGCAGTATTCAACATTCAATGTACCTGGCAAGTGATTTGAATGCCAAAGGCTGGCACTGCAGTATTCAACATTCAATGTACATGGCAAGTGATTTGAATGCCAAAGGCTGGCACTGCCGTATTCAACATTCAATGTACCTGTCAAGTGATTTAAATGCCAAAGGCCGGCACCAAAGTATTCAACATTCAATGCTGGCAAGTGATTTAAATGCCAAAGGTCGGCACTGCATTCAACATTCAATGTACCTGGCAAGTGATTTGAATGCCAAAGGCTGGCACTGCAGTATTCAACATTCAATGTACCTGGCAAGTGATTTGAATGCCAAAGGCTGGCACTGCAGTATTCAACATTCAATGTACCTGGCAAGTGATTTGAATGCCAAAGGCTGGCACTGCAAAAGATTCAACATCCATGTACCTGGCAAGTGATTTAAATGCCAAAGGCTGGCACTGCAGTATTCACCATTCAATGTACCTGGCAAGTGATTTGAATGCCAAAGGTCGCACCGCAGTATTCAACATTCAATGTACCTGGCAAGTGATTTAAATGCCAAAGGCCGGCACTGCAGTATTCAACATTCAATGTACCTGGCAAGATTTAAATGCCAAAGGCTGGCACTGCAGTATTCAACATTCAATGTACTCTGGCAAGTGATTTAAATGCCAAAGGCTGTACCTGCAGTATTCAGTATTCAATGTACCTGGCAAGTGATTTGAATGCCAAAAGGCTGGCACTGCAGTATTTAACATTCAATGTACCTGGCAAGTGATTTGAATGCCAAAGGCTGGCACTGCAGTATTCAACATTCAATGTACCTGGCAAGTGCGATTTAAATGCCAAAGGTCAAGGCAATCGCAAAGATTCAAACATTCAATGTACCGCAAGTGATTTGAATGCCAAAGGCTGGCAATCGGCAAAGATTCAACATTCAATGTACCTGGCAAGTGATTTAAATGCCAAAGGCTGGCACTGCAGTATTCAACATTCAATGTACCTGGCAAGTGATTTGAATGCCAAAGGCTGGCACTGCAGTATTCAACATTCAATGTACCTGTCAAGTGATTTAAATGCCAAAGGCTGGCACTGCCGTATTCAACATTCAATGTACCTGGCAAGTGATTTAAATGCCAAAGGCTGGCACTGCAGTATTCAACATTCAATGTACCTGTCAAGTGATTTGAATGCTCGCCTAGTATTTCTATGCTGGCAAATATCTTGAGAGCTTTGATGGAAAGTGATGGGCCCTTCGTGCATGAAACCAAAACAAAACGGAGCCTGTTGGTCGGGTGATATGGGAGGAGCAAAAACAACAGAGTTGAACAACAGTGTCAGTTCGTGGCTACTTGTACTGTGCCATGGAGCTGCACGTGTGTCGAAAGTTCAGTGCATCTAGTGCACTGCTGATGCAGCAGTTGGTGACTGTCGCTGTTGGGCGTCCCCTGTCACCCAATAGTTGTCATGACCTAGCTGCTGGTCTGTAACTGTAGCAGAACCTCGAGCTGGCTGGTCTGTAGCAGAACCTGGAGCTGGCTGGTCTGTAACTGTAGCAGAACCTGAGTGGCTGGTCTGTAGCAGAACCTGGAGCTGGCTGTCAGCAGAACCTGGAGCTGGCTGGTCTGTAGCAGAACCTGGAGCTACAGCTGGTCTGTAGCAGAACCTCGAGCTGGCTGGTCTGTAGCAGAACCGGAGCTGGCTGGTCTGTAGCAGAACCTGGAGCTGGCTGGTCTGGCAGAACCTGGGCTGGCTGGTCTGTAGCAGAACCTGGAGCTGGCTGGTCTGGCAGCAGAACCTGGAGCTGGCTGGTCTGTAGCAGAACCTCGACTGGCTGGTCTGTCTGTAGCCAGAACCTCGAGCTGGCTGGTCTGTAGCAGAACCTCGAGCTGGCTGGTCTGTAGCTGAACAGAAAATGGCGCAGATGGATCACAAATCAGGTTGGCTGGCCCAGGGGAGTGGCCAACAACCATGGGAGCTTGGGCTGGTTTTGATGGCATTGCTCAAGCACCTCTGGTTAAGCCAACAGGGAGACACTGATGGACTCCACATCTCCTAGAAGAGATAATGTTTCCAAAAAATTCACCGAGGGACTTCCCTTCGGCAGGCAGAGGGTGCGCCAAGAATCTAGAATTTTTCAGGCTCAAGCTCAAAGTTCATGTATGCTATGATTTCAGCCGAACAGTAAACTCATCGTTATGCTTTCTGCCGCGAATATTAGGCTTGTGGTGATCTGAGAGGACTGCCATGGGCAGGGGGTTGACCTGTACAGAGAGCTCCCCGGCTTGAAGACCGGGTCAGTGCCATAATGTACGCTTTCTGTGCCGTCGACACAGGGAGCTGCAAGACTTTTGAAGCGCTCCGTGCACTCATGTTCCTCTTTCCCACGCGAGACATAGAAAAACAGCCCTGTGGGAGCACCCGGCATGTCAGCTGATGACACTGCGCCTGTTTGGGAGCACCCGGCATGCCAGCTGATGGCTGCGCCTGTTTGGGAGCACCCGGCAGCTGATGACGCTGCGCCTGTTTGGGAGCACCCGGCATGCCAGCTGATGACACTGCGCCTGTTTGGGAGCACCCGGCATGCCAGCTGATGACACTGCGCCTGTTTGGGAGCACCCGGCATGCCAGCTGATGACCGCGCCTGTTTGGGAGCCCGGCATGCTGATGACATGGGAGCACCCGGCATGCCACTGCGCCTGTTTGGGAGCACCCGCATGCCAGCGATGACACTGCGCCTGTTTGGGAGCACCCGGCATGCCAGCTGATGACGCTGCGCTGTTTGGGAGCACCCGGCATGCCAGCTGATGACGCGCGCCTGTTTGGGAGCACCCGGCATGCCAGCTGATGACGCTGCGCCTGTTTGGGAGCACCCGGCATGCCAGCTGATGATCCTGTTTGGGAGCACCCGGCATGTCAGCTGATGACACTGCGCCTGTTTGGGAGCACCCGGCATGCCAGCTGATGACGCTGCGCCTGTTTGGGAGCACCCGGCATGCCAGCTGATGACACTGCGCCTGTTTGGGAGCACCCGGCATGCCAGCTGATGACACTGCGCCTGTTTGGGATCACCCGGCATCCCGCTAGTATACTCTCATCGCTCATTTGGCGCGCTCAGCAAACTTGCTCTCAGTGGCCTGAGCCAGACGTAGATCAAAATGGATGAAGCGGATATGTGCAATTCACAAGCGGAAACCCGCTGCATTTAGCAGTGGTTTGCATGTTCCCTCTATTAAACAAATCCCCATCATGTAGGTTACTCTGCATCGCTTCAGGATTTGGAAATGTTTTCAGTTTTGACCGACACACCCGACAGGTACTTTCCGTCATCTGCCAGCAAAGTGCCATCGAGCAGTGAGAGCTACCTACCTCCGAGCAGACGATTGCGCACTGCAAGGTAACGCGCCGGGAGCTCTGTGGGTATGTTCATCAAAGCGTTTGCTTCATTGCCCAACACCGCCTTACTGATATCATCGCTCTGCGCAGAAGTCGACTCCTTCTTCTGGTAGTCATCTGCACCCTTGCGCCGCAGTAACTGCCGCCTGCTGGTGCTTGGTGCTTGCACTGTGAAGCTGTATCTCCTCTCCGCCGCCAACTGCGCCGGATCGAGTTCCTCTGGCCATGACAACCTGCAGCTGTCCACAGGTGAAATAGACAGCGAAGGTGGTGCCGGCGGAAGCCAAACACTCTGCAAGCGGTCCGAGTCCTGTGCATCAACCATCTCCCCAGCCACACTTTTATCCCACTGGTGACCCTCATTTCCATAAGCATCAGCCTGCAATCACTCATTTTAAATAATATTCTCCTTTCAATTGCGGAAATGTGGGGTGTTTCGTGGAGTAGCATGGAGGGACCGCAGTAAGATTATGATTGCGCTCATGCAGGAAGCAGTCCCGAGCATCATTGCAGGAATGATGGGCAGACTACCTGAAGAAAGCCGCTCACAGTGTCCAGCATCGCATCAATGGTTCTCTGTGCAACACATGCAACGAAGAAATCACATATTGTAAAAGAGGGTCCAAGGCAATTAGATCTACGATCTACCTATGTATCACAAGCTTATCGAATTGAATGCCATGCACTCTGAAAGAATGTGCCCTCGAGCGTCATGCACTCCGTCAGAACAGCTCTTGAAATGGCAGGCTCCCTTACACTTCGATGCCCACATTACAGAGGGCCAGCATAATTAAAGTGGATGCCAAGCATCGACTACTTGCCCACAGCAAGCCCAAAAACGTCCATGTTCCCAGCCTATGCTTCAAGGTGAAAGCATGTCATACGGTCATGAAGTAAAGTACTGTGAAATGACGAAGCATTACTGCGAATCTTAGCATTTTCGCAGAGAGTGCAGGGCAGGGCAGGAAGAGGCGCAGTGCAGACAGCATGGACTTGCAGAGTGATCCGAGGGCAGTGGAGACAGCACGGACTCACAGAGTGATCCAAGGGCAGTGGAGACAGCACGGACTTGCAGAATGATCCAAGGGCAGTGGAGACAGCACGGACTTGCAGAGTGATCCGAGGGCAGTGGAGACAGCATGGACTTGCAGAGTGATCCGAGGGCAGTGGAGACAGCATGGACTTGCAGAGTGATCCGAGGGCAGTGGAGACAGCATGGACTTGCAGAGAGATCCGAGGGCAGTGGAGACAGCACGGACTTGCAGAGTGATCCGAGGGCAGTGGAGACAGCACGGACTTGCAGAGTGATCCGAGGGCAGTGGACACAGCACGGACTTGCAGAGTGATCCGAGGGCAGTGGAGACAGCACGGACTTGTAGAGTGATCCGAGGGCAGTGGAGACAGCACAGACTTGCAGAGTGATCCGAGGGCAGTGGAGACAGCACGGACTTGCAGAGTGATCCGAGGGCAGTGGAGACAGCGCGGACTTGCAGAGTGATCCGAGGGCAGTGGAAACAGCACGGACTTGCAGAGTGATCCGAGGGCAGTGGAGACAGCACGGACTTGCAGAGAGATCCAAGGGCAGTGGAGACAGCACGGACTTGCAGAGTGATCCGAGGGCAGTGGAGACAGCACGGACTTGCAGAGTGATTTGTGCGTTCACGGTTCCTTCAAGTGCGAGCTCATATTCGCTGGTGATTTTCTCAAATTTGTCCGCTATCGTATCAACGGTGGTTGCCAGGCTATCAACATTCGCCCAGTCCTGCAGCTGCGCCTCGACCCATGCTCGAAGGAGGTCCACTTTCCAGTCCACTGCATTCCCACCGGCAACTGAGAGTATCTCTTGTGTGAGCTGGAGGGACTCCTTCGATGCAGCACTTTCCTGAAGAAGGCTCTTTATACTTTCATAAATAGAAAGTTGATAAGCAGCAGCCTTATCTACCTGTAGCGCACACACCGAATGGCACGAGATCAGCCGACAAAAGCCAGTCCACCATCATCCCAGTGGAGAAGCATTTCAAGAACAGGACGGGGCCGTGACAAAATACCACCAACTCAGACATATCCACAACCCAGAAGCAAAACCGCATGGAAGAATGATAGGACGTGACCGATCATCGCCCAACAATTGTTCTTCTCCGAGTAACGGAGTAAGCGGATCCTGCTGGCATGCCCCCCAGTGGCTCCCGGTAGATGGATGGGACCTGTTGGTCCATGGTTATGCCGTGAATGCAGACCCACCACACGGCTTGGACATCCATGGATGGGAAAACACAAAAAAACATGCGGGCACCCAAGTGCGCCCCGCAAAAATCAAGGGAAAACACAGAACGTGCACTTCCCCACCCTCTCTCTCCTTACAGCAAAGGCAGACAAACCCACCAAGCTCTAAAAGAGGCAATGCCCGTCAGAAAGGCACCACAGGGACAACTGCATCCCCAGCACTCACACTGAACTGCATGAGGCCCACCGACAAAAGCTAGCCCACCATCATCCCAGTGGATATAAGAAGCAATTCAGGAACAGGGCTCAGGTGGCTCAGGAAGGCTTAGGGGGTCCCATTCTTCACCGGTGAGCTCTCGAGACTCCGGATAAGTGTCCCAAAGTGTGTGCTGAATCCTTTGATCTCTGGTGACGGTACATAGTGCAGCCAACGTTGTTTGATTATTTGTTGCCGAAGAAAATGGTCCAAGAATATGCACACACACCGAATGGCACGAGATCTGTTAACAAAACTCAGCTCACCATCCTTGCAGTGGATATGAGAAGCAACTCAAGGACAGGGCAGGGCCGAGAAAAGACACCAGCAACTCAGACACGTCCCAAACCAGATGCAAGGGCTTCAGTCCCATGGAGTTGGCGCTGGGGGTAGAGGGTTGCAGGTGCAAGTCGGTGCCGGGTGCGCAATGCGGATGAGGGCAACCCGGTTGATCATTATTGGCCCCTTGAGACAGCCCTTGGAGATTCCGGCGGTGTCGTAGGTGGGCAAGCTCTCTTGAGACCAGGCTCTCGGACGAGTTGAGGGCAGCGGGATGGGCCCGGGTGCGGGCTTGGTGGTAAAGACATGGCTCGGGTGGCACGAGGGACGGAGGTGAGTCGGCTTCAGAAACGCAGTAGTGCGCGGGCAGGGCAGCCGCAGAGGGGTTCAGCTGGCAGGTGAGGCTTGGGGAGCAGAGACGTGGTCCTGTGTGTAGGCTTGGTTGTGGAGAGATGGCTCGCGCAGCTTCGAGGGCAGGGATGAACCGGCTCCAGAGACACGGCAGCAGCGCGCATTTCAACGGGTTTTGTCCAACAGCATATAAAATCTGCCGGATCGTTTTGTGGTTGTTTTCTACCTGTCTGCAGAGGCCACTCGGGGAGTTCACACTTGGGAAAACCATTCCGGTGAGGGGAGGAGAGCCGTGGGCGAGATTAGTGGGAGTGGAGAGAGTGAGTGCAGGAAGAGCTGGATGGAGCAAAAGAGAGCTATCAAACGTACAGAGAAAACTGGATACAGACTTGTCGGACTGTTGCCGGAGCCTCTTCATGTTTTACAAGTTCTGCCACTTCCTTGGCCTAAGGGGTCCCATTCTCCACCAAGAAGCTCTGGCAAGAGCACGTGAATGTCCGGAAGTGTGTGCGGACTGTTTTGATACCTGGTCCTTGTGTGGATGCACGCCCATGACGTGACCATCCAGCCCATGAGTGTTCCAACTTCTAGGAGCGGGTGATGCGCAACCTTGAGTGTGTATGTGATGTGCAATCTGGAGTGCGTACGGCACTCACCTATACACGTGTGGCTTGATGTTGCCGGACTGCGGTGGGCTTGGATATGGGAGGATGAGCTATTGATTCAACACGAAGCTGCCGGGTCCAGTTTGCCACCCGCTTGCTTGCGCATCTGAGCGCTGTTGGGTGCATACCTCAGGGGTGATGGCTGTGAAGGAGGTTTCGCTGACCAGACCAGCAACCTCTGAAGGCAAGCTGGCATTGTGACTCAAGCTGGCCTCACTTAAGGAGTCCGCCATCCGCCCGTCTGCCACCGAGGCTGTGAGGATGCTGCTGATTTCGCTCGTCCGCAGGTTTAGCGCGGTCGCATCACCAGTCAGCAGGTGCCGGCGCCGGCTGTTCAGCTCCACTGCCACTGCCACTCGAGTAGTATATTCCACCAGCAGACTGAGGTGGC
Organism: Cymbomonas tetramitiformis; assembly: GCA_001247695.2. NCBI lineage: Eukaryota > Viridiplantae > Chlorophyta > Pyramimonadophyceae > Pyramimonadales > Pyramimonadaceae > Cymbomonas > Cymbomonas tetramitiformis. Next base: position 3,832 of record LGRX02000543.1, on the reverse strand, counting down.
CATTTGTGTTCACCACGTCCGCGCTGCTGTTGCCCTCAGTGTTGCTTCTGATTGTTACCAGAGTGATATTGACGTCCGCGGCTTGCACCGGCTCTCCCTCAGTGTCTGCCAAGCTAGTCAGCAAGGTTGCCACACCCTGCCCTTCGCACCCTTCCCTTAGAACAAGAGGCCGTTTCGTGCTGATCACCACCAATTGCCGCTGCATGCGAGCCAATGTGACTTGGAGCAGGCGCTCAAACGTTGCAACATGTTGGCCGAATGGGGCAGCAAGGATGCAGTTCGGGGCAGTCTGGTGCTCTGCGCAGCAAGGATGCAGTTCAGGGCATTCAGGGGCTCTGCACAGCGGGGGGACGCATCACAGCCGTGCAGGTCCTGGGATACCGCTGAGAGGACGCATCACAGCCGTGCAGGTCCTGGGATACCGCTGAGAGGACGCATCACAGCCGTGCAGGTCCTGGGATACCGCTGGGAGGAATGCGTGACACCTGCACCTTTTTCAAGGGGACATAAAACTGCCACAAACATTACAGGTTTGCTCGTGCTGCCAGGCAGGGGTATCAGTTGACAACAACTCCATTCTGCTGAGATCAACACTTGGAGCTCAGACCGTAGAGGCAGCATCACCTAAACATTCCCACAGGGACCTGGTGCACCCGGGTAGTGTACGGCCTGGCGACAAGAAGGTGGCGACAGCAGAGCAGGGCCCAAGTGGCCTAACAACTGATGACTTCAGAAAGACATCCATCCAGCCACAGCTGGAACATGACAGCTTGGGCTTGTATTGAGATGGGAGAGAAACAGGAGAACGATGGCTATCGGTCATCTTGTTAGAACATTATCAGTGTGATTTTGTGCGACGACTAACAGGTGTGTCACAATTCTTTCGGCATTCCACGGCACACGTAGCCGAATATACGAATTGTTCAATGAAGGCCAAATGCCTCAAGCCTCAACTCAAAAGCTGAACGCTTGTGACATCACAATCTAGCGCCGAACGAGTCCCAGGTATTGGAGGGGTTGGGCGTACGTAGGGTAGAGGGGGCGGGGGCCCACGAGCTACGATGCTCTGCTGGGCGATGCTTGGCCGCACCTCACGAAATGCTCGAGCCTGTACAGAATCTTTGCTGCGCAGCAGGGCTGCTTGTGCCTCTGCATCAGTGAAGCTATTTGAACCAATATCGATCACCATGTCAGCGGCCACAGTATTTTCCTCCACCAAAGTCACCAATAATCGCTGCATGGCTCTGTTGCCGGCCCAGTCATGTGCGGTGAAGATGAAGCCATACACTCCTGTACTTTCAACCCGCATCTCCCAAACCCCTCCAACCCCTGCCTGACCCAGTCGAAAGCAACTCCGCCCAAGCTCACCAAGCTGCTGCAATCAGAGCACGCTTGACATAACTGCACCATAATCACAAGCTGCAGTGAATCACGGTGCAATGTGCGGTGCAACTGCTGTGAAGAAGATTGCCACTGCACCTGGGAAGCACTGGTGAACCATCGTGAGGGAGCACCCAGCGGTAGAGCACCCTCGGCATGCTGTATCCTGTTCTGTAGAAATAGAAGACGTGACATCTGTGTCGCTGTCCACAGCAATTGCATAGCACGTGTTCTTGGAGGCGAGGGCAGAGACACAAGGCTGGAGCACAGCAGCCGATACAGAATCGCCATAACCCAGGCGAACCTCAGGAGCACCGTGGAAGGTGAGCACGGGGGGAACTGTGTCCACGGTTTCAGTTTGGAGGATTTCGTCCCGCATGTCGCATATGATGTTGGAGCAGGTGAGATCCTCACACAGCTGTTCCCCACTTTCACACTGCGACAGCCATACGCCAGCCGGGAAAGGGAATCAGGGAGAGGAAGATCTGTAGGTCACCAGTTTGACTGCAAACGTTTGTAATCTATGCTGGCATACCTGAGATGCAATTACGCAGATGCGTTTCCTATCATCATGAAATCATCACATTGATAGAGCTCGCGGCGCCTCCAAGAGCACAGATTGTCGGCGCTGCTTGCGCTTTAAGTCCAACAAAGAGTTTCATATTGACATAGCATGTCCCCATGAATCACTCCCCAACACTTGCTAACCAAAGATATTTCTTCACTCCCTGTTGAACTCAGCAATGCCTTAGCCGAGCTCCATGACGGTGCACATATGGGGATCAATCAAGTGAACGCACCGGGTCAATTATGACGATGGTTCGCGTGGCGTTGCCAAACTGAGCTGGTATGGCAGTATTATATACAGTGAAGATGACTTCAAAGATACTTCCCACAGGAGCGCTTGTGTTGATGCACCCGAGCATGCCTTTCTTCACCCACTCGTGGCCCACGCAGCCAGTGTTAATGCAGCTCTCTGGCGGACACGCGAGCACCGCAGAGGTCAAATCCCCTGCCACAGCGTCACTAGCCTCCGCTCCTGGCTCGCACAGGACATCGCTGCTGTTCTGCAGCAGCTCCTCCTCCGAGCAGGCCTCGTACACCTGGTACTGCCTCACTTCGACATACCTGGCCCCAAATGACGAGGGTCAGGGCACAGCACTTGAGCCATGCAACCACTTCGTGTCAACATTTCTGCATGATCCCTCCGCCTGCGTGGTGTTTCATGTAGAACATGCAAGGGCATCATTATGTAAGGGCACCAAATAGCTGCAATGCACGTAATGCATCTTCGGTACAGAAGCATAGCATTGGACCGGCAAAGCAATGGAGCAGGCAGCACGCTCCGGCCCTGGTGATGGGGCATCTGCACCTGGTGGGCACTGCAGCTGATTTCCGCAGGGTCACCGTCGGCGGATCTGCAAGCTCTTCATCGTCCTCTTCACTCAAGTCCAGCACACCAAGCTCCGAGCGACACACACCATTGACAGTGCATGCGACACCGTCTGTGCACAGCTCCTCACCAATGGGGCATCGAGCAGTCACAGTGACGTTGCGTGTGGCTGAGGAGGTAAGCCCAATGCTGTTCTGTACCAAGTACTCAATGAAGTAGACACCCGCAGTTTGAGTATCCACGTCACACCCGGTGACACCCTTATAGGAGAACCTGTTCGCCACCCCGTCTGGGCTGCATGCGGTGACCAAGTCAGAGAGGTCCCCATCCAGCGGGTCAACCGCGTCCACTCCAGGGTCGCACACCTGTCGTGGCGAAACAAGCTGGGGTCATTTGAGGTGTCCCCCAACTCTGCCACTCGAGGCACAAAAAACCAGCTCTAGGATCACGGCCGATAACGCGCCCTATGCCTGTCGACAACACAATTTGAAGTTCAAAGACGAATTGTGCATCCAGTCGTTTGTCATATATGGCAGTCATAAGGCCTCTGCGCCTATTTTGCTTGATGAGTATGTCCATGTAAGGGACACGCACACCCGCATGTGCCAAGGAAAGACTCGAAATGTGTTTGGGATAAATCCCTGCAGTGCCGGATTCGTTCAGATATAAATAGTCTTCCATATCTGGAATATTGAACGCCAGCAAGTCATCAATGTATCGACAAACGAAAAGAAACCTGTGCGCGTCATGAAAATTCCTCGCCTCCACAAGCCTGCGCATGAACGCAAGCTCATATGTGAAACAGTAGAGGTTGGCAATGAAGCCCGCACAGCTCGTCCCCATAGGGATTCCCACAAATTGTCTGTAGATCACACCCCCAAACTCGACGAATGTTCCATCCGTTCGTGTTTTCCAAGGATAAGCCACACACAGTGCAGCCAATATTGTCTGCCCTTCGTGTTTTCCAAGGATAAGCCGCACACACGCACACGGTGCAGCCAAAGGATAAGCCGCACACACGCACACGGTGCAGCCAATGTTGTCTGCCCTTCGTGTTTT